>OY747721.1:42036842-42339342 GCA_963556495.2 Valencia hispanica
TAGAGGAAACAGGACAAAATTGGATATATTTTCTAAATCTAGTAAAACTATACATGAATATTACACCAAATTCTGATAATTAATTCCATTTGAAATAATGTATGGACGTAGATACAGAATTCCTCAGTTTGGAATACTCTCTCCTAAAGAACAATATGAATAAGAGCTAGTGGACATCATGAATAAAACACTGAAAAGCAAAGAAGTTAAAATAGCATTAAAACCTAGTTGGATAGATTTATCCCATTGTAAAAAGCAGAGACCATTACTAGATGAAGGGGCAGAGGTCTAGAAAAAGTGTGCCCCATGTATGCAGTGTTCCAAGGTTTCCCCCTCACAACCTGGAAAAGAAACATTTCATGATAACTAACAATGGCGGTCTTCTTGTAGTTCTCCTCTGCCTAAATGAAGGGGTATTGATTATTTGACGGACGTACTCTATGCGTTTCGTTGGCGATTGCATAGAAGCCTGATGATCTCTAAGTTTTGCTTACAGAGACCAAATAACTTCAGAAGCTGCATCAGCAGTAACAGCATACCTGGATCCACCATTGTTGTTTTTCTGTAGAAATGTGGAGTGTGCAAATCCAACATGTCCGTAGGTGGCTGGCAGTGACGTTATCGTTTTCAAATGTCTCCGTTTTGCGTTTACATAACAACGAATCACCCAGCGTTTTCAGAACTCAAAAGCTGTGTTTTTGACCCCAGCGGAGAAAAACCTTCGTTTTGCTGAAAAACATTGTCGTGTAAATAGCCTCTCAGTGAAGAGAACCAGGGGATCCACTTTTTGATAGTGACTGTTTAAAAGAGGGATAGAAAATCTAAGAGATTTTCTGATTGTTAGTACTCTTATTCTTGTTACTGCGGCCATTTGGTGGTATTATTAAGTAGGAACATCAGGGCCCAGATATATATATATAGATATATATATCTATATATATATAGATATAGAGAGATAGAGAGATAGAGAGAGAGAGAGAGAGAGAGAGCTTTTCATTAATCTCACTGATCTGTTTCCAGATGTGTCACTCTCCTCCAGGGTTTGGACAATCTTTAAGCCTGAAGTTCATAACCAGATGGGAAGTTATATGGGATTAACGTAAATAGTTCAGCAATTATTAAAACAGGACCAGTACACCTGAGGCCAGACCAGAGGTTTGTTTGTTTTTAAAATAAGTAAAACCTGACCACTCTTTCATACGAATCTCGGAAATATACCACGAAGGCTTTGTATACATACGTATGTACCATGTACTTATATGTCTAATAACTCCAGTACTTTGAATCACTCTCAAGCCACAGGAAACACCACATGTTCTCCATATTTTGAAACCGTGGACGTGATATGAACTTTCCCTATGGATGACCTGCTGGTTCTCTGCAGGTCCTGACTCTACTCCCATCACCCTCCAAATTGGAAGGGTAGGTATGCCTTTGTTGAACCTAAAGAACATTGTTTCCTTGTATCTGCAGTAGAGATCCGACACAGCAGAAAGAGAGGGTGTGATGTTTTGGCCCCTCATGACTCCATCTGGAGGTCTAACGTACCATCAGAACATAAACTGTGGAGTGATGGAAATAAGGTTGTATTATTCTTCAGTCGTTGTGTTAATTCTTCATTGGCAGCTTCAAAAGGCATAGCAGCTGAAACGTAGAAATTGAGACTAATGGCTCTGCAAATAGGTTAGTTTTAGATCAACTAACTGCCCCCAGTGGAGCTGTCTGCATGATTGTAAGTCCATCCTGCTGCACCTTCATACCACCTAATGAGGAATATGGTCATTTGATGGCTTAGGCCATTGCTAACATTACTGCTCTTCGAGATGCAATTGACCAGGATCCAACATCCCAAGGAGACTTTCTAACCTGGTTGCTAACAGGGAGCTGGAAGCGAAATCTGCTGAGAATCCTGATAAAAATGGGAATGGTATTATTGTTATTTGTGTTATTTACTTTTTTTTTTTAACCCTGCCTCAGGAAGCTCCTCACCAATGTTGCAGTCAATGATGTGGGACTCCAAGAACATAGAAAACTCTATTTTGCACTTTTAGTCCACGATCAGGATTACCCTAATTGACTGGACAATGTGAATTGTGTTTGAATTGTGATGCTCATATTGAAAATCATTTTCAAAGTTATATTAGTTGATGCTGAGCTAAATGTGTTAAAATAAATGATAAACAGGAGGGAAATGTAAGAAGGAAAATGTTATATTTATTTATTTTAGTTATCACTTATTTTTGCTATATTCTTATGGAGAAGTATTGTGTGCAGAATGATATGGAAGTATGAAGATTCCGTTTTGTATTCACATGCTCTGGAACTCCTGGTCTACAACCCTGGGCAGATAAAGAGGGATCAATTGCCAGAATTGTTTACAAAAATATAAAAAGAATAACACTTTGGTCTCAAACAGCAAGTTTTTATCTTTGACAGGGGTGTGCTGTGTGCTTGACTGTTAGTAACAATAAACAGGTGTTATGTAAGAGGCAATTGGAATGACAATTTATGGTATAATAAAACTAAAAAATATGAGGCTGCCAGGAAAGCTTGCCATAGATTCAGCGGGACAGAGTGCTTTCTTTGTTACACTTACCTTTCTCCAATGGTGTCTTTTAATCGTGTTCCTAGTTATTAGCATCACGGCCCAAAACTCGGTGAAGGACTGCCTCAAACGCTTGTAGAACTTCCTAAATGAGGGAAGAATGCCATGACAGGGGTAAATTCTTAGGGGTAAATTCAATAAACTGGTGCAATATCCTTAATTTATTTGCAGCTATTTTACTCCTGCTTTATATTTCATTTCTGCAATGGAATCAGAAGCAGGAAGAATACCACCCACAAAGAGGGTGCAGTTTCTATCTATTTTTAACAAAAAATGTTAGAAGTGGTCTTTCTTCAAAAGGTTGTGTGACATTAATGGCTCTAAAAGAGCTTTATTTAACAAGTCTGAGGGTAAAAATGGCTGTTGGGATTGCGAAGGCTGCAGACCCCTGGTCCCAAGGAATCAATTCTCTTGACCCATTCTATTTCGCTGTAGTCTTTCAGAGAGACACTGTAAAAAAAAAGATATTTTAAAAATTAATTTTAAAAAAATCAAACAGGAAATAAACCATGTCTGCAGGGGCTTGTATTTAAGTAGGATTAAAATAAAAGCTCATATCCAAATAACTTGTACTTGAGGGCTGATGTCCTGCAACTTTGAGATGTTTCTGCTTTAACACACCTAAATCAAATGAGTAGGCTTCTAGCAGGACTATGGATGACTAGACTACATACTGAGAAGCTAATTCAACCATTTGATGCAGGTGCTTTGGACCAGTAAGTATTGAGAAAATTCAGGACACCGGCCCTCGAGAACTTCAGTTATACAACCCTTACTTAGATCATCTAGACATGTTTACTCAACAGGTTTTGCACATTCTAAGCACCAATTGGGAACGCTTAGAGCTTGGTGACCTGTCCATAGTGTATTGTGCCTCTTGCTAGATACTTGCTGGAGATAGGCACCAGCCCCCACCCCCCCACACAACCTTGCATAGCATAGATAATGGATGGATGGATGTTTCTTTTAGTGTTGAAAATTGTGTTGGTGAAAACCACCTATTGTTAATTGAGACATTGCCTTAGTTTGTCTTCTTTTTGGTTTATTTTTTTGCATTTAGTATTTCCTTAGATTAATTTCTTTTCTGTTTATTGTTTATGTTAGTTCAGGCCTATTGCCTTTTATTCTTTTTATATTGTCTCTTTCTACTCTTTGCTGGCTCATTGTTTTTATATTTTAATTTCGGAAATGCTTCACTAATGTTGACAAGGTTTTCTTAAAATTAAATATTTTGCTTCTGACATGTCACCAGGCATAAGTTTGAGAAAATATTTGCACAAAACCCCATTTGCCTACCTAGCCTGATGTCCTCGAATGTGACTTTGGATAACAATCGCTTTCTGTTTGAAAAACTTGAAATTTCTTCTACAGAGGAAGCCCCTGATGTTTCTCTGGATGGTGACGGCGGCCCATGTCTGGGTGCTGTTCCATTTGTCCTCCAACTTCTGGTACAAAAACTCTTTAAGGAAAACCTATAGACCCATTCAACAAATTAGAAAAATAGTTCATTTAGGTCAAATTATTTCAGTACATGTTCTAATTTACTAAATATGATTAATGAAGTAATTACCAGTGAAGATAAGCATTCTTTTTCAGTCGATTCACTCGGTACAACGTAGGTACTATGGGACTTCACGCCCTCATGTGGCCTGGCAAGACAGTTATATTCATGCCTGTGAAAGTAAATGAGCGTTGCACCAGGTGGTGGCTCCGCTCACTACCTACAAATACCACCCTTATTTTGCAGTTTTTACGCTCTTCACCTCGCTGAGAACCCACCTATGACACTTTGGCTTGCAACAGAAAGGTTAGCTTAACTGCTCACTGGCGTTAGCTATCGCTGCTTATAAGCTAGTATACCTCCCCACCAAGTGCTATTTTTTTGTTGCTTTGGCTATCCCCTCGGTTTTCCTGCCCTCACTTCTGCACTGTTCGCTCCATGGTTCGGAATGAGCACAGAGACAAAGTCGATCAAGCAGAAGTCTGCTCTTCACACGTCGTCCTCAGGGCTGCAGTTTTTCTCTGCATGAGAAAGACCTGCAGGAGGCATGTCCGGTCTGCCTGGGAATTCTTCACGGCAGGACAGCCCTGTTGGATCTGGAGGCCAAAGAGTTCTTTCGCCAGCTCCGCCACTCCACTCTCAAAAGGCGCGTGAAGTTAAATTGTTGAAGTCCCCGCTACTAGTGGGCGTACCACATGGAGATGATGGATGGGCTCACCGAACCTGACCTGGAGGCATCTCAGTTTAACTTGTAGCCTCCAGCGGAGGACAAAAAAGATTACGTGCTGGATGTCTGCATTGACAGACATGACCTGATAGAAAATGAAGAGGGGTATCCAGTTGAGGAGTCCACGGCTGCTGCCACCGCATCCATCTCTGAAACCCGAGAGGACAATTAATTTCTCCTTTGCCGACAGGTAGCGGAAAAGCCAGAGGTGGATTGGCCCTCACCTCTTCCAACCTATAAGTCGATCTGGATTGCGCCGAAAAAGCTGGGCTAGTTAGGCTTCCTCCAATGGAGCCCTCCCTGGTTATTTATCTGTTCCCAGCGTGCAACAATGGGGTGAGTGGACTGGCTTTCCTACCCTCTAAGCCGGGCAGATTTTTGGCAGAGCAGCTGGAAGAAATCTATTGGGCCGAGGCTACCTCCACCCATGCCATCAGTTCTGTCACCATGCTACAGACTTACCAGGCAATGTGTTTGGGGGACCTTCGTGTGCAGGTCCCCTAACTAGCCTGCTGGCCTACAGCGGACTACATCCTGTGCACATCCTGTGGCACTTCCTTCTCCCTGGGTAGAGGCATGGCTTCCACGGTGGTAGTGCAGAGACATCTGTGGTTGACCCTCTCTAATGTTCCAGACCGGGAGAGAGCTAACTACCTGGACAAGTCCATCTCCTCCAGGGTCCTGTTTGGGCAGTCCCTCAAGGCCAGAAGAAGCAAATGGAGGCCCTGCACTCCATCATCCCCAGGCGTGATACCAGACCCAAGGTGACGTCACACTCACAAAGCTATTTCCCCGCCTCCATCGAGGCGAACGGAGTCACCAGAAGCACCGAGTTCTGCGTCAGGTCGGCCCCAGCCCTTACCCCTCGGCAGTCAGCTTGGAGTCCTGATCACAGGACCCAGTTTTGTTTGGGTTTTGGACTCTTAGATTTCAAGCCAGTGTTTTCAGCAGCTAACACGGACATGTTCTGTTGATTGGCCTCTGAAGAGATAAAAGATTTTGTGAATGTTGTATGAGAGCGTAAACTTATTTTGGGTGTAAAACTAAGTTTCTTGTCTTACAGGGGGAAACGGAAAAAAACATCTGCGTGAGGAGGCATGTGATCTTTAGAATTATGTTCCTGCTGATAGATGACCTGCATGTGACCTTTAAAATTAAGTTCTTGCTGAATATATGACTTGTCTGGGTTTCATACAGAGTGCACAAAGTTGTTTTATGGGGGTCTAATTCTGCAGTGCATGTGGAAACACGTAGCAACAGTGATCAATCAAGAAGAGTGTAGTAAATCAAGCGCTGGCTTATGTGAAAAAGCATTGACCATTGTTCTGTGAAAAAAGATGTATGAGGGGAGGGGGTTTCATGCAACTTGTGGTTCAATGAAAGCTGTGTGGCGCTGCAGTTCAACACTCAGTTGAAGGGAACTGAGCCCGTCTGCAGACGTTTTTGCTGGCAAAATTTATAATTGTTGTCTGTTGCTTCTTATTGCTCCTTTTTACAGAAATGAACGAGCACACTGGAAGGTGAAAATAGAGCCTGAGAGAGCCTAGTAGTCAGAAAATTAAATTGGTGTCTGTCCTTTTAAGAGAGGCCTTAACTTAGATTGATAAAATTCCTTCCAACACCTCCAGTCCCAAGAGGTGACATTTACCTCATATGACTGCCAGAAAATATTCTGTTGTGACAGATTTGCACCTTATTTACTGTTATGGACAATTGTTTTACAGCCAAGGCTGGTTACTTCTGCTTGTGTTTTACAGTTTTCTTCCCTGGTTCATGTAAAGCCCCACCCTTATGTCTGCTTTTCAGATCTGACCTGGCTTCAATAGACTCACTTGCTACTCAGAACCAGCTGCACATCATCAACCAATGAGACCTGCTGATTGGGCCCTTGGCCTTTAAAAGACTGCAGTGCTGTTTTCCCCTTTAGCTTGGGTTGGTTTCAGAACCATTTGAATGTTTGTTGGTCTACACTCAACAAAAATATAAACGCAACACCTTTGTTTCTCCTCCCATTTTTCATGAGATGGACTTAAAGATCTAAAATTCATTCCAGATACACAATATTACCATTTCTCTCAAACACTGTTCACAAATCAGTCTAAATGTGTGATAGTGAGCACTTCTGCTTTGCTAAGACAATCCATCCCACCTCACAGGTGTGCCACATCAAGATGCTGATCTGACATCATGATTAGTGCACAGGTGTACCTTATCCTGCCCACAATAAAAGGCCACCCTGGAATGTGCAGTTTTGTCTCACAGCAAAATGCCACAGATGCCACAAGCATTGAGGGAGTGTGCTATTGGCATGCTGACAGCAGGAATGTCAACCAGATCTGTTGCTCGTGCATTGAATGTTCATTTCTCCACCATAAGCCATCTCCAAAGGTGTTTCAGAGAATATGGCAGTACATCCAACCGGCCTCACAACCGCAGACCACGTGTAACCATACCAGCCCAGGACCTCCACGTCCAGCAGGTTCACCTCCAAGATCGTCTGAGACCAGCCACTCAGACAGCTGCTGAAACAATTGGTTTGCATAACCCAAACAATTTCTGCAAAAACTGTCAGAAACCGTCTCAGGGAAGCTAAACTGCATGCTCGTCGTCCTCATCGGGGTCTTGAGCTGACTCCAGCTCGTCGCCGTAACAGACTTGAGTGGGCAAATGCTCACATTCGATGGCGTCTGGCACGTTGGAGAGGTGTTCTCTTCACGGATGAATCTCGGTTTACATTGTTCAGGGCAGATGGCAGACAGCGTGTGTGGCGTCGTGTGGGTGAGCGCTTTGCTGATGTCAATGTTGTGGATCGAGAGGCCCATGGTGGTGGTGGGGTTATGGTATGGGCAGGCATCTGTTATGGACGAAGAACACAGGTGCATTTTATTGATGGCATTTTGAATGCACAGAGATACCGTGATGAGATCCTGAGGCCCATTGTTGTGCCATACATCCATGAACATCACCTCATGTTTCAGCAAGATAATGCACGGCCCCATGTTGCAAGGATCTGTACACAATTCTTGGGAGCTGAAAATGTCCCAGTTCTTGCATGGCCAGCATACTCACCGGACATGTCACCCATTGAGCATGTTTGGGATGTGCTTGACGGGCGTATACGACAGCGTGTACCAGTTCCCACTAATATCCAACAACTTCACACTGCCATTGAAGAGGAGTGGACCAACATTCCACAGGCCACAATTGACAATCTGATAAACTCTATGCAAAGAAGATGTGTTGCACTGCATGAGGCAAATGGTGGTCACACCAGATACTGACCGGTTCTGAGTCCCCAGACCGCCAATAAAGCAAAAAACTGCACATTCCAGGGTGGCCTTTTATTGTGGGCAGTATAAGGTACACCTGTGCACTAATCATGATGTCAGATCAGCATCTTGATGTGGCACACCTGTGAGGTGGGATGGATTATCTCAGCAAAGCAGAAGTGCTCACTATCACACATTTAGACTGATTTGTGAACAATGTTTGAGAGAAATGGTAAAATTGTGTATCTGGAATGAATTTTAGATCTTTAAGTCCATCTCATGAAAAATGGGAGCAGAAACAAAGGTGTTGCGTTTATACTTTTGTTGAGTGTATGTCTATAACTTTGTAGCTGTTTGTTCCAACAGCTTTCAGAACCCTGAAGTAGCTCTATACTTTGTTTGTTGTTAACTTCTTTCTTTAGAGTAACTGTTAAAGAATGGGCTGAATGTAGTTCTGGGAAATTTGTAGTTTGAGTTTAAGCATCAGACTCTCTTAGTTTACTCTTTATTGTGAAATCTCAACTCTGAGCATTTCAAGTTTGTTAACTGTTTTGCCCCTCTGTATCTTTATTTAAGGCTTCTCTTAGCCTGGGCTGTGGGGTCTCTCTATGTTTGTAAATACTTGGCTTGTTCACCAAAGCTGTAATTTTGTCCTGAATTAGTCTTCTTATTAAATACATGTACTCCTCCACTTTAGACCCTGACTCATGATTTTTATGTTACCCCTAAATCCCTAGCTAAGCCAGGGGCGGAACATTTACATAAAGACTGCTGTGTGCACTCGAAAGGATCTGTGTCAGAGCACTGCATCTCTTGTCAGTCATATAAACCTGTGTCCACCCGCTCTGAAGGTAGACGACATCTCAATTTAATACATAAACTCTGTTTGCCAGCAGCCGCACGTAAAACAAAGACTGCACCCTCCCGCTCAGCTGGGGGCAGCAGTTCCGCTTTTTTTGCAGAAACTGTGATCAGGTCGTGTGTTGAAGACTGGGGGCTGAGTCCTCCGGCTCCGCTGGAGGGCATCAGCTTATCCCTGAGGGTGTCAAGCGCCAGCCATCTTGTGAATCTTTCTCTCTGGTGTGCATGTGCAATTTTCCCGTGAGCCAAGTGGACTTTCACCAGAGATTACAAACTGCAGTTTTGGGTCAGGCCCCCCGTCTTGCCTTTATTTCCGTCGAGCACACTATTGTGAATGCAGACGCAGCAGTTGGTTTGAGGGAGGAAATTCAGAAGCTGCTAATGAAAGGAACAATTCGAGAGATCCCTGCCGAGAAGACGAACAAAGGTTGGTATAGCCACTACTTCATCATCCCGAAAAAAGGGGAGGACTCTCCTCTGCTCCTCTCTTGAAGGGGTGTAGTCAAACAGCGCACACGAGCTATTCAACACTGATATGGAGAAACCTTATATGCACCAGCATGCTTATTTACACACACACACACGCACAAATCTGTAATGCTACCCATATTAGGACTTTATATTGACTTCAATTCATTTTAATAGCTGGATTTATGTCTAACCCAAACCCTTACCCTAACCCTAACCATTACCAGTTATTGCCTAACCCCAACCTTAACCAAAACATAATTCACACCATACCTCTAAACCTAACCCCTAAAAAAGGCGGTCCACCATATCGGGACCAGGCTTTGACCCCTATAAGGTCAATCGGTGTTCAGGTGGTTATCGAATATGCCAAAGAAGGTCCTAAATAGGATAGCTATACAAAAACACACGCACAGACACAGGTGTGGGGATTCCAGTGTATACAGATGCATTTTTGGGCTGAGGTTACCACAAACAAATCTTGTAATAATCGAGACTATGAGCTTTATAGTGACCCTGTTGCTGTATTTACGCTACTCACAATAAGTTAGGGATATATTGTGTTTTCCACTTAATGGTCTTACTGTGTACAGCGTGCCTTACATATTGGGGCCAACACCAAAAAATACTAAAGACAACGCCTTTCAACATTCTGTAGGTTTAAAAAGCTGATATTGTCAGTAAGTCATTCCAACTTCATCCTTCAAAAAGCCATGAACACACGACGTCACTTAACGGATAGGCAGCGCCATCTGGCCACAGTGCGCCTTCGGGTCGGTGGCAGGCAGTCAGATGTTGCACGTGAACTTGTGTCTCAAAGTGTCATCAGCAGACTTGCATAAAGACACATAACTACTGGCAGAGTTCATGACAGACCCAGGAGTGGAGCCCCACGAGTGACAGACCGCAACGATGACCAGTACTCAAGGACCTATGCATTCAGACATTGTCATGCAACTGCCACACAGCTGCAGGCCTGTTTACGAGATGTGAGGGGTACTAGGGTTTCCAGACAAACCATTTGCAACTGACTCCACCACTTTGGATTGAATGCCAGACGACCATTGCAGGTGACTCCACTGATACCAGGACACCGCCGTGAATGTTTGCAGTGGGTACAAGACCATGTGACCTGGACAATGCAGCAGTGGTCTATCGTCCTGATCACTGAGTGTTGGGTCACCTTGCACAGAAAAAATGGTTGTCAGTGTTGCTGGAGAAAGTGAAGTGAGCGATACGCTGAGGTCAACATGGTCCCCAGGGTTAGCTTTGGTGGAGGAGGTGTAACAGTCTGGGCAGGCATCACCAGTCAGCGCAAAACTGATTTGGTTATTGTAGGTGGCTCAGTCACTGCATGTTCTTACCTCAAAGAATACTCTTACTTATTTCATTAAAATTCCGACCAAATAGGAATAGCACTCATGTAAATAACAATATCCCTAACTTATTGTGAGCAGTGAATATGTATTAGTGGGCTGTGGTTGTATAGTTCTCAGTTCGCATTGTTTTGCTTGTTTCACTCATGTTTCATTTTCCTCTCTCTGCCATCCTGCAGGTATGGAGGCGGACTAGGATGTTTTCTTTAAAAAAAAAACAAATCTTTTTCTTTCCTTCCTTTCTTCCTCTTTTTTCCTCTTTGTTTTCCATCTCTGTGTCCATGATATCAGGAAAAACCCACAGCAATTTCTAATATAGATCTCTTACACATATCAAGTGGAGTACTAAAGCAAAAGCTGTATGGCTCCAGTTGTGAAAGTAAATCTGTTGGGCTTCTACTCCATACTAAGAAATCAATTCTGAGTGCCACTCTGCCAGACAGGACACGCAAAAAAAAGGGTGTGAAAAGGGGGAGGACTTTGTACCATCCTAGATCTATATGTGCTAATAGATCATTTGTACTCATACAGATACAAGATGCTAACACTCAAACCGCTGCTGAACACAGTCAGTCCAGGGGATTGGTTTGCCACAATCGATCCCACAGAGGTGCAAATATCTCAGATACTCTCACTTATTTAGGCTCTGGGGTTCTTTGTAAACCCCAAGAAGAGTTTGCTGGTCCCGAGTTAGAAACGTTCTTTCCTCAGATTAGAAGTATGCATTTAGTTGGGCACGGCGCGCCTCTCGGATCACCTGGTGGTCGCATTCTGCGGCTGCCTTGCTCTCTTCCATCAGGGAGTCAGACTGACGCTCCACACAGCTTTACAGCTGCTGGGCATGATGGCTTCTATGATAGCTGTAGTGCCTCTTGGCCTGTTAAGAATGCGGCACTTTCCGCATTGGGTCCACTCTCATCGACTGTGTCTCTCACATAATATTCGCAGGAAACTGACAGTTACCAGGACCTGCATGTTGGCTGTTCCCCCATGGAGAGAACCGGTGTTACTGCACCAACGTTCTCCTATCGGTCAGATTGCCAGACCTTCTGTTTTAGAAGTACTGTGGAGGGCTTTTCAGCAGTGGTGCCTTGCCAGAGCTGTGGTTCCTTCGGAAAACTCGATAGTAGACATTCTAATGTTTCTGAACGAGTTGCTGGACAGGGGCTTATCCTTCTCCACTTTTAAAGTTTATCTGGCAGCCATTATTGCCTGCCACAAAAGCTTTAACTGGGTTTCTCCTGTCTCACACCCCTTAGCTGTGCGGTTTTTGTAGGGGATTCGCAAACTGAGATCGGTGATTAGGCCATCTGTTCCTTCCTGGGACCTGACTTTGGTGCTGGAAGCCCTTTATGACCCCCCTTTGAGCCCATCGAATCAGTGGACGTGACTCTTCTGTCTTATAAGAGGGCCCTGCTCCTGGACCTGGACTCATAAGCAGGCAGGAGATTCTTATTCTCTTCCCGTGCAGCCTTCGTGCCTGGAATTTTCATTGGATGGGTCAATGGTCACCCTACGTCTGAATGTGGCGTATCTGGCCAAGATCATCCTGCTGGATTACGGTTCTATGACCATAGAGCTTTGGGCTTTAATCCTCCTCCTTTCAACTCTGAAGAGTGGAGGAAGTTGCATTGTTTATGCGCAATTCATGCTCTTAGGGCTGTTGACCATTGTTTCTGATCATCTGACCAACTTTTTATATGTTTTGCCAAGCCTCCCAAGTGTAAGGCTCTGTCGAAGCAAAGGCTGTCCATTGGATTGTGGAGGATTGTGTAGGCCATTTCCCTGCGTTACAGTGCCAAAGGTCTTTAGCTGCCCCAGGGAGTCAGAGCGCATTCTACTACTTCATAGTTGCTGTTTAAAGGGGTTTTGGTTGGTGATATATGTTCAGCTGCTAGCTTGGCCTCTCCTCACACTTTTGAGTCGTTTTACCGATTGGATGTTATGTTATGGCCCCCTTCGTGGGTCATTCAGTTCTTTCTGCTGGGTCTGAGTTGGCACTTTAGGTTGCTTTTTCAGCCCAGGCTTGATAGCTGCTCATGGGGCGTTTTACATGTCCCTTAGTACCTAAGTTGTACCAAGTGAATTGACTGAAAGGGAATGTTAGGTTATACATATAACCACTTCTCCCTGAAGGAGAGGAACGAGGTACAATGCAGGACTGTCGCATCACAGCCTAGCTCGGTGAGGAGCGGCTATCAAATTGTAAAATAAGGGTGACGGCAGGTATTTGTGGCCCTGCCCACCACCTGGCGTCATGCTCATTTGCCTTCATAGGGGTGAGTAGAAGTGTCTTCAACTAGATCCCACGAGGGCGTGATGTTCCATAGTACCTACGTTTTACCTCGTTCCTCTCCTGGGAACATTTAATTACCTTGGTGCGTCCAAGCTGGTACTGTCCCTCCTCGGCATCAACCATGTTCAGCAGGTTCACTGACAGCTCTATATCTGAAAAGTGGCTGGACTCCCGGTTCAGTAGAAACCCATATCTATAGCAGAGTAGTACAAGAACCATTACACGTCCGTTAACTCATATACATAACTCAAGTGACTGGCTTAGGTCATTGATGTATTCATATATGTGGGTTTAACAAGGCTGTTTCACTTTCTACATGTTTCATGTAAGCTACATAGGAATTGCTAATCGAAGTAAGAATCGAAGTACCTTTTTTGAGTAAGAAAAAAATTGTTGTACAAAAAAATCACACTAAGGCAACTCAGACTGTAATATGTGACATAAATATACAGTAAATAAACTTAAACTATACTACCAGTCAGCACAATTTTCCTTGGCCAAATTTCTCAATTTACATCTAGGTTTTTGTGCCAGGGCAAAAGTCTTCCATTTTGTAATTGATTTGGGTTTTTTCTTTTCAATTCAATTCAATTCAAAAATACTTTATTGATCCTAGAGGGAACTTAATTTTTGTTGTAGCTCATAGAATTAATTATTTAGGGAGTTGTTGTAGATCATGATGGCTGTGGGCAGGAAAGATTTCCTGTAGCGGTCTGTGTTGCAGCGAAACTGAAGAAGGCTCTGACTGAAAACACTGTTTTTGCAGGATAGTCTCATGAAGAGGATGTTCGGGGTTTTCCATAATTCCTTTTGATTTTATGAAGAATCCTTCTTTACACCATCTCCAGATGTTCCACAGTTGTCCCCAGAACAGAAACAGCCTTCTTCAGGTTGTTAAGCCTTTTTAAATCCCTGGCTCTGATGCTGCTACCCCAACATATGATGGCTGAAGAGATTACTCTCTCCACAACAGACTTGTACAAGATTTGCAGCATCATGCTGCAAACCTTGAAGGACCTAAGCTTTCTCAGGAAGTAGAATCTGATCTGTCCCTTCTTGTAGACTGCTTCACTGTTGCACTTCCAGTGCAGTCTGTTGTCCAAGTGAACTCTGAGGTATTTATGCTTCTCAACCACCTCCACTTCTTCACCCATGATGGAAACAGTGTTTGACTTATCCCTGTTTCTTCTTAAATCTGCAATAAACTCCTTTGTTTTGTTGACATTCAAGGTAAGACGATTGTTTCCAAACCATGTCACAAAGCGGTCCACCAGCTCTCAGTATTTAGCTTCTTATCCATCTCTGATACACCCAACAACTTCAGAGTCATCTGAGTGTTTCTGCAGATGACAGGTCTCTGATTTGTACTGGAAGTCTGAGGTGTTCAGAGTGAAAAGGAATGGTGAGAGTATGGTCCCCTGTGGTGCTCCTGTGCTGACCACCTGGTTTGACACACAGTCCTTCAATCTCACAAACTGTGGTCTGTTTGTTAGATAGAGAAACTTAATATTACCTCCCTCTCAAAGGCAGACAGATCTGCTCTTGGAAGACCAATAACCAGCAAGGAGATCCAAACTTCAATCAAGTCATTACAGAACGGTAAAGCTCTTGGGCCAGTGGTCCGGAGTTTTATAAAACCCTATCAGATTCCATAAAGAGACCTCTTTTAAAAATGTATCTATACTCAACAGAGAAAGACTATTTTCCATGTTCCTTATATGTTGCAAATATATCACTAATCCTTAAGAAGGGTAAACCCCCTGATGAGTGTTGCTCTTATCGCCCTGGTAGCCTTATGAATGTAGATTGTAAAACAAATTTCAAAGAAACTGCCGAAAAGACTCTAGGACTACTTCCCACTCTTAATTGGACCAGACCAGACCGGTTTTATTAAATATATATATATATATATATATATAGGACGTCTTTTACCAACATGAGGAAGCTACTTAACATTATTCAATTTGCAAGCACTAACTAGAGGCAAATGAAATCAAACTTTATTTATAAAGCGCTTTTCAAACCATAACAAAGCTTCTCAAAGTGCTTTACAGATTAAAAATGACCCACAACCCCCCCCTTTCCCAAATCCCAGAAGTAAAAAACATCACCACAGCTATGGTGAATGTGTGTCCTAACTTTAGGGATGACAAGGAGACGGCTGCCAGAGGAGCGCAGAGACCGCAAAGGTTCATACGGTAGAAGACATTTTGAAAGATAAGAAGGCCCAAGACCATTAAGACACTTAAAAATTATTAAAAGAATCTTAAAATCGATCCTTAAACATACGGGTAGCCAATGCAGTGATTCTAAGACAAGTGTAATGTGTTCCCGCCTCCTGGTCTTCATCAGGACACGTGCTGCTGAATTCTGTAAAAGCTGTAAACCTGAGGTAGTTTTTTGGGGAAGACCAGAAAGCAGGGCATTACAGTAATCAATCCTACTGGTAATAAAAGCATGCATCAGCCGTATTGGCCCGAGAGAGAATGGGGCGGACTCTGACGATGTTATTTAAGTGATTAAAACCTATTTTAGTAATATTTTTTATGTGAGGAATAAAAGTCAGCTCAGAGTCAAAAATCACGCCCAAGTTCTTCACTAGTAAAGAAGGATTAAAAGACAGTGATTGTAGTTTTGGTAAAAGTTTCTCTCTCTGAGCCTCAGGACCGATGACTAAAACTTCAGTTTTGTCCTGGTTGAGCTGGAGAAAGTTTTCTGCCATCCAGGATTTGATGTCTAAAATGCAGTTAACAAGTCCCTCCATTGGCCGTGTGTCATCGGGACACACGGAGATGTACAACTGTGTATCATCAGCATAACTGTGAAAGTTAACTCCATGTCTTCTGATGACACTGCCAAGAGGGAGCATGTAGAGGTTAAAAAGCACTGGGCCTAAAATTGAACCCTGGGGAACACCACATGTGATCTTGTGGACCTTAGAGGAGCAGGTATCTAAACTTACCATAAAAGTCCTGTCTGTGAGATAAGATGTAAACCATTTATGAACAGCACCAGAGAGGCCAATCTGTTTTAAACGAGTTAAAAGAATAGTGTGGTCTACTGTATCAAAGGTAGCGCTTAGATCAAGTAGAACCAACACTGTCACCTTCTGAGCATCATAATTTAATCTAAAATCATTTAAATCTTTAAAAGAGCCGTCTGTGCTGTGGTTCACCCTAAAACCAGACTGAAATTTCTCTAGGACATTATGAGCGTTAATAAAATTAAGTTGAATTAAAACAAGTTTTTCTAAAACTTTGCTTAAAAATGGTAAGTTAGATACCGGTCGGAAGTTGTTTCAATCATTAAAATCTAAATTGCTCTTCTTCAGCAGGGGCCTCACCACCGTCCCTTTAAGGGCGGCAGGAAAGACCACTGTCTGAAGGGAGCAATTCATCATGGTTAAAATCTCATCTCTAAAAGATTCATAAAATTGCTTAAAAAAGGAAGTGGGAATCGGGTCCAAAACACATGTGGTGGTCCTCACTGAGGAGAAAACTTTATCAAGAGTCCCAGCTTCCACCAGGAAAAAACTGTCCAGCGTTTCCTCTGGTAGAGACACACAATCAGATTTGTCTAAAACCCTGTTACACTGAGAAGATAAAATATTACATCTGATCGTGTCTACCTTCCCTCTGAAGTGGTCTTCAAACTCCTCACAAAGAGCTTTTGAGGGGGTTTTCTGATATGCATTAGTAGTACAGTTAAAAATGTTGTCTATAGTGGAAAACAGAATTTTGGGATTATTTTTTTGTTGTGAGATGATTCTGGAAAAGTATGCGTTTCTGGAATTTCTTACTGCATTGTTATATGATTTGAGACGTTCGATGTACATTTGATGATTTATTGTGATTTTATTTTTCCTCCATTTTCTCTCTGTCACCCTTGCAGCTCCTTTTTAATCTCTTAAGGTCTTCGTTTCTCCATGGTGTTGTTGGTTTTGAGTGTTTGTTTCTAACTTTAAATTGAGCCAGCAGGTCAAGAGCGGATTGAAGCCTTCTGTTAAAATTATTAACAATAAAATCACAGGGGGCAGGTAAAACAATAGGAGGATTCTTTTCAAAAATTTCCAGAAAACCTGCAGCCACTTCAGGGGTTAGATGGCGCTTCCTGACAGTTCTCACAGAGGTCGCCTTCTGGATAAAACTAGTGATATTAAAAAACACACAGTAATGGTCAGCAAGGTATTATCTCACTCTACTCTGAAAAGGCCTTTGATAGTGTAGAGTGGCCTTATTGATTTACCATTATGGGGTGATTCGGACTTGGGGAGAGATTCATTGACCTGATTAAGTTACTTTTCACCTAGAGCAAGTGTACTTGTAAATTGTATAATGTCATCAGAGTTGGGGAGATCTACTCGTCAGGGGGACCCTTTATCTCCACTTATTTTTGCTTTGGCCATCAAACCGCTGGCGAAGGCCATTAGAAAACATAGCGGCATAGCAGGCTTTCAGATAAAATCCATGTTACATAAGATTGCATTATATGCAGATGATGTCCTCCTCTTTCTCACCAGCCCAGATGAATCCATGCCAGCTCTAATGTAAATTATTGAAACCTTTGGGTCCTTCTCTGGATATAAAATAAATTTTAATAAATCAATGGCCATGCCAGTTGGATATGGTGAGAATACTCCAGAAATACCCAACTTTCCATTTTGCTGGCTACCTCAGGATTCTCATACTTAGGAATACCTATCTCCTCTAATATTAGGAATGCTTTGAGGGAAAACTTTAGCAGCATACATAAAGATATCAAGAATGACCTCAACAAGTGGATGGAACTGTGTATTTCTTGGATGGGGAGAATACATTTATTGAAAATGAATGTATTACCCTGATTACCCTATGCAGATGCTGCCCCCCTATATTTCTAAAAAGGAGGTACGAGAGGTTGAAAGAGATTTTCCAAAGTTCATTTGGCAAGGGACTGAGCATCAAAATGTTACAGTTACGAAAGGACAGTGGAGGCTTAACGTTTCCTAAAATTTTAATTTATAATTGGGCCTGCCACAGTAGAGTTATTCACGAATGGGTCCAGTGTTATTTAAAAGAAAAAGTGGATCCCCTCAAATCATGGGACTATGAGGTGCCGTATAGGAAAACATGTATCTTTCTCTCTCACACCACTAAAACCATGCATACACCACTAACTGCATCCTCACAGATACTCAAAATTCATATCACACATATATACTACTGAAATTTCACTTACACATAGCAAAAATTATGCACACACAAACTCTTAGGGTTCATACTAATGTATGTGTGATCTTATACTAGTATGAATGAGAGAAAACACTAGTGTATATTTGAACTTATACTAGCATGAATGAGAGATTATACTAGTGTATGTGTGATCTTATACTAGTATGAATGAGAAATAATACTAGTGTATGTGTGAGCTTATACTTGTATGAATGAGAGATAATACTAATGTATGTGTGAGATTATAGTAGTATGAATGAGAGATAAGCCAGCGCAGAGCCAACAAGGACAGAACCCCTTAGCCGTCCTCCGGTAGAGCCTGCGCAGCCGGGACCTTAGGCCGGCTGGGTGACTGTACGTAGCAAGCATAGTTCTAGAACCCAGCCCACAGGCCACCACCAACCGGTCTGCGTTTCAAACAGATTTTCCCCGCTCAGCGACACACCCACTGAGAAGCAGACCCTGGTAATCGGCAGCTCCATAGTCATAAACGTGGCATTAGAGACACCATTGACCATAGTCAAATGCTTGCCAGGGGCCAGAACGGGCGACATCATATCCTACCTGAAACTGCTGGCTAAAGATAAGCGTAAATACAGTAAGATTGTTATTCCAGCTGGCGGTAATGACACCCGATTACGCCAATCGGAGGTCACTACAATTAGTGTTGCTTCGGTGTGTAAGTTTGCCAAAACAATGTAAGATTTGGTAATCTTTTCTGGTCCCCTGCCCGATCGGAACAGTGACGACATGTTTAGACGCATGCTATCATTCCACCAATGGTTGTCTAGGTGGTGTCCTGCAAACGATGTGGGCTACATTGATAACTGCCGAATATTTGGGGAAAACCTGGTCTGATCCGGAGAGACGGCATCCATCCCACTTTGGATGAAACAGCTCTTTTTTCTAGCAATATGGTCGAATTTATTAGTCCTCCAAAACACTGACAACCCAGGGTCCAGACCAGGAAGCATAGTCGTAGTTTAACCCACCTCTCTGCTGCTTCTGTACTGTTATCTATCCATTACCCTATAGAAACAGAGTCTTGCCGACGGTCAAAATTAAATGGATTTAAAGTTAAGCAAACAAAAGCAAATCATGGAAATCTCATAAAAATAAATACAACTTTGACTGAACAGAAAAATAAATCTATTAGATGTGGTTTATTAAACACAAGATCTCTCTCAAAGAGTTTGTTGGTAAATTACTTGATTTGTGATAATCACATTGATTTGCTTTGTCTCACAGAAACCTGGTGGCAGCAGGAGGATTATGTCAGTATAAATGAGTCAACTCCTTCCAATCATTTACATTTTCACATTCCTAGAAGTACTGGGTGAGGAGTTGCAACCATTTTTCGTTCTGATTTACTAATTAGTCCCAGACCAATTGATAGCTACAGTTCTTTTGAACATCTAACCCTTAATTTTCCTCAGCCAAGTTGCAAAACATTAAGACCAGTTTTGTTTGTGGTTTTGTATCGTCCACCAGGCCCTTACTTTAAATTCTTGGATTAGATCTCACATTTGTTATCTGGTTAAGTGTTAAATACTGAACGGGTCATTATAGTGGGGGATTTCAATATTCATGTGGACACTGAAAGTGATAGCCTAAATGCAGCCTTTAATGCTATTTTAGACTCAGCTTTACTCAAAAAGTACAGGGATCCACCCACTCAGGTAAACACACTTTGGACGTTGTACTGACATATGGTATTGAGTGTGAGGAAATAACAGTCCACCCACATAACCCGGTCCTGTCTGACCACTTCTTGATAACTTTTGAAGTTACTTTAACTGACCATCTTAAATCTGAAAGAAAATGTCATTATATTAGAGCTTTATCAGACAATACTGTGAGGAAAGTAAGAATGGAACAGATTCTTTAAAAATTGTCAGTGTCTCAGAGTAACACAGTGGATGGCAGCAATTCAATCTCTAACCCTTCAGAAATTGATGGTATGGTTCACAGCATTACTTCCTCATTGCGTTTGGCATTAGATAGTGTAGCCCCCTTAGGAAAGAAAATGGCTAGCCATAGGAGGCTGACTCCTTGGTTTGACGCAGAGTTGCGTACTTTAAAGCAGAATACTAGGAAGTTGGAGAGAAAATGGCACTCTACACATCTAGAGAATTCCTATTTAACCTGGAATAACAGTCTACTTCTGTATAAAAAGACCCTTCGACATGCTAGAACAGCATATTTTTCATCATTAATAGAGGCGAATAAAAACAATCCTAGGTTTCTTTTTAGTACAGTTGCCAAACTTACACAGAGTCATAGTTCTGTTGAGCCAACTATTCCCCCAGCTCTTAGCAGTGATAATTGTATGGGATTCTTCATTAATAAAATTAATTCTATTTAAAAAAAAAATATTGGCATCCTCTCAAACATGATTACTTCTTCCTCAGTAAATGAGGCAGTATCGGAAAGAACTGTAGAACCTCATTTGTACTTAGGTTGTTTTGATTCAGTCGCGCTTTTGGAATGATCAAAAATACTAGCCTCATTTAAACCTTCAACTTGTATGTTGGATCCAATCCCAACCAAATTATTTAGGGAAGGGTTCCATTTGGTTCCTGGCCCCATTTTGCATATAATGAATCTATCTTTGGTAAACGGATATGTACCACAGGAATTTAAAATAGCTGTAATTAAACCTTTACTCAAGAAACCTTCCCTTCGACACAGTAGATCATAATATTCTCTTAGAAAGGCTTGAACATGTTGCAGGGATCAAAGGAACAGCAATAGGCTGGTTTAAATCATATTTGATAGATTCCAGTTTGTTCATCTAAATGATAAATCTTCTTCACACTCAAGGGTTACTTGTGGAGTTCCGCAGGGTTCTGTGCTTGGACCAATTCTTTTCACCATATATACGCTCCCAATTGGTAGAATCATTAGACAGCATGGGAAACATTTCCACAGCTATGCCAATGATACACAATTATATTTATCAATAAATCCTGATGAACCAAGTCAGTTAGGTAGATTACAGGCATGTCTGGAAGACATAAAAACATGGATGACTATAAACATTTTGCTCTTAAATTCTGACAAGACAGGAGTTGCTGTCTTTGGACCAGAAGTTCAATTCAATTCAGTTTTCAATTCAGTTTATTTTTATAGCGCCAATTCACAACAGATGTCATCTCAAAGCACTTAACAAGAAGTCATTTCAATACATTTATACAAACATTCCAATCAGTTAAAAAGTTTCCTATTTAAGGAATCCCAGCAGATTGCGTCAGTCATTGGCGTGAGGTTGGGCCCCGTTGATGCAGACTTTCCAACCACAGCAATCCTTCAGCAATCCCTCATACTGAGCAAGCATGTAGCGACGGTGGAGAGGAAAAACTCTCCTTTAACAGGAAGAAACCTCCAACAGAACCAGGCTCAGTAGGAGCGGCCAGAAGAACAGAAGATCTGATATAAGAGAACTTTCTATGTTCCAGAAAGTAAAAAGTTAATAACCGGACACAGTGGATGTTCAGTTACTGGGAGGATCATCCCAGTCGATGCCCCCCGTCCAACAGGGCATTGCAGCCAAGCAGGATACCAGACTAGGTATATCTTCTATGGAGAAGAAGAAGAAGATTTAATTTCCCTCCTTACACAATTGGAATACTTCTGCAAGTTTGTGTCTGAACATATGATTTAAGCTCTGACAACAAACACAAATGATGATCAAAGTTGAAAAGCCAGCTACATTTTAGTCCGGCTCTGTAGCCTATGCGATTTGTGTGACAATGGGTGACCAATGGCCCATTAGTGCAAAACAAAAGGTTGAGCAATAATAATGCTAATTCCCTGGTCGAAGGCATCCACGGAATACCTGCAACTGCAAACATCTTCCAAAAGGCTTAGTTTTTCCTCTTTATATGAAGATTCACAGTAAATAAATTGTGATAAAACATTTGACAGGAGGTATTAGCTACAATAATTTAACTCCAGATAAAACAGTGGCCAGCGAATCTCCAGTAGCTAGGTCTGTTATAAATTCACTTCTTAAATCACATGTAGGTATTAATCACATGTATTTCACTCTTTGTTCTATGAATTACGTGAAATTCCACACACCGCCAGAGGTGGCACTTTTAATCTGGCGGTGGGTACTGTATTCAGTGAGAGAAGTGCCAACTCCTGGTAATGTTCTGTATTTCATTGAGTGTGAGGAGTTCCAGTAAAAACTGGTTGGTGGGGCTCACTCCAGTCAATGCTCCAGCCGCTGGAACTCTGCTGGGAGTCTGCTGGCAGCTGAATGGCAGCCAGCAGGGATGGGAACTTCGAGTTGGCTACTACTGTATGTGTGATATTATGAATTTTGAGTATGTGTGAGGATGCTGTTAGTGGTGTATGCATGGTTTTAGTGGTGTGAGTGAGAGAGAAAGATACATTTTGTCCTATACGGCACCTCATATGGGACCGCGTTCTCTACAGATTACTAGGAGAGCTCACTGGTAAACAGAAAGCCCTTCCTAGGTTGGGGGACAACCCAATACTGCAAGGCACTATTAAGATTTGGCAGGACACGAATACATTTGTAGGTAGGAGGGGGGGCCTTTTCCTATTTGACACCACTCATGGGTAACAGGAACTTTCTACCTGGTGTTGAAAGTGTTGTATTCCGTTCCTAGTATGAGAGGGGAGTGAGAGTGGCTGGAGATTTGTTTGATGATGATAATGTTCTTCTATCCTTTGCACAGACACAAAATACATTTGGGATTCCACAAAAAGATTGTTTTGCATCACTTTATTAAAACAAATTTTAAAGCAGCACAGACCGGATCATTAATGAGACTGATTGTTAGGTTTGTGATTCATTTTAGATTGAGTAAAGGCTTCATCAAGCTTTTTTATAATTTGCTGCACAGCTGTAAACAGCACAATATTGATAGACTTGTTAAACGATGGGTGGAGGACCTTCAAAGTGTATATGACAGTGATGCTTGGGAAAGATGTATTCAGACCACTCACTCTCTTTTTCTCAGTAATAGATTTAGGGAAACACAATATAGAATATTTCATAGACAGCACAGGAAGCTTCATGTTATGAACAAAATTGATACTAGTACATCGCCATTGCTCCAGAAATGCAAATTGATAAATAGGACATATATACACTGTCTACGGAGTTGCCAGTGAATATCAAAGTTCTGGTCTCATGTATTCAAGAAGATGAGTGCAATATTCAATCAAAGGATATGCAAAGATCCAGGCCAGTTCTTACTTGGGCTGCCACCTACCAATGGGGTCATGGATGGTAAGAGATCCAAACTACTGAACAAACTTTTAGTTTTGGCAAGAAAATGTATTATTTAACTGGATTAAGGAGAATCCCCCCACTGTAACCCAGTGGTATAAGGACATTTTTGGAGTGTTCCCCATGGAAAGGTTAAGCACTAAGTTAAAGGGAAATCATGACATTTTTCTGTACATATGGCGACCCCTGATGGATTACCTGCCTAGAGATCTATGGGATATTGTCCATAGGAGGAAGGGAACATTGGAATAGATGGTTGAAGCTTAAATTAGCAAGCACAAAGAAACAAAACTTAACAGGCGTAATAGTTTGTGATTTTAATTTCCCATTTGTTCTAAATGTTATTTTAATTACTGAAAAACAATTACTTATAATGCGCCACAAAGACGGGTGCCTGCCAAGACTAAAAAATTAGTTTTTTTTGTTTACTGGGTGGGATAAAGTTCGATCGCTTTTACACCTGAATTGCTCCGACCCATGGTTCGTTTGGAAGCACTTCAAGATCACCTCTTTAGCTGGGTCTTGGTTCGCACCAGAGATTGCTTGATTGTATTCACACAAAAGGTCCGGACCAAGGGAGGAAACAAATTTGAGTTCGTTTTAAGCGAACTAAACAAGGCCTGTGTGAATACGCCCTTAAAGCTACCAAAAAGTATACAAAAGTCTACCAACCTCAAAGCACAGTGCTAACATTTTTATTTTAGCTATGATCACAGGGGTTTGGTGAGGGTGCTGTCAGGGATGGTGTATTTGTGTGTTAGCACCTCTGAATGAAGCATGAGTACTGAATCCTGATCGGGAAACCTTCTTTCCAGATGTGAATTGTCTCCAGTACACCTGACTGTCTCAGCTGAACAGACACATAGTCTACATCAAAGATCCCAGGAAGCTGACAAAAGAGATATTAATACAGCATTTAGTCACATTGTGATTTCCAACAGCCCATTAATTCCGTTTTTGTTTATAAAACTACACTATTATCAAATATTAGGTATTCTACATATCTGTGCAATGTTTATGGATTTTCCTCACTAAATATAATTCTAGATTATTAAATATGAAATACATATACATTTAAACAACAAATATATCAACTGCATTTTGCACATGGAAAAATGGACCACCGTCTGCTGTAGTGGAAGTTTGCAAGATCATCACATAAACAACCAGTAAGAGGTGTTCGAGAGATAACCCAATATATTTCATGTTGTTTCCCATGTAAAAGTTGACAGATACTTTGTAATTTTATCATTATCACAGTTTCAAAATTTCATGTTAAGTTAAAAGGCAGTAAACATGAAACCAGCCTAAAACAAAGTTCAGTTAGTTCACACAATTAGGCACTGCACAACCAAATCCAGTTCTAAGTAATGTCACATTTCTATTGTTAAGTAGAAGCTAAAGGAAAGGTGTTGTTTATAGTAGTTTTTACCTTTACAAAATTTGGCTTCAGACAACGGATGACTGTAGTTTTGCACCTAAAAGTGTACAGAAGAAAACTTGGATTAGTCAGTCTCATGGCTAGAAGAATAACTTTAAAAAAAAGATAAAGATACAGAGTATTAGCTGCCACTGAATGGGTAAATGGTAAATAGACTGAAGTTATGTAGCACTTTTCTAGTCATGTTGACCACTCAAAGCAGTTTACACAGGAGCCACATTTACCCATTTGCATCCACAAACACATTCATATACCGAAACAGAGTTTGGTAGGCAACTTGAGGTTAAGTGCCTTGCCCAGGGGCACATCAACATGTGACAGGGGAAAGCTGGAAATTAACCTTCGACCCACTGATTGAAAGACAATTACTCTACCAACTGAGCCCCAGTCAGCCCCAGACGAATTGAATCCTTATTAGAAACTGAAAGTGTTTCTGTTTATTTATATTAAATATAAATAATGTTCGCATTTATTTAAAATTTGCTTACTTATGGAAGCAGAAACCACATTCTGTACCATACCGTCAGTTATTTGACACATCTGAGTTTCCAAATAAACTGAAGGTACTGGAACAAGGCACGATATCTTATACAACACTGGAACCGTCCACTAGGTCAGGCTAAGGTTGAAGAACTATGGGGGAAAAAAAGTTTGCTGGTGGGAGTAAAACAAGCGCACCCCAAAAGAAGACTGTGACGAGCTCATTGGTCAGCATCATATCTGGCTTCCTATTGGCTGGGGGACTTTTGCCTTCGTACCAAGAGCACAGGAAAAATCAGCAATCAATTTAAGTGCAAGAACACATATTTAAACGCAAGAAGGAACGTTTTGAGTGTGAACAGAGTGTTTTGAGGGCGAAAAGCACAAGATCTGTGCATAAAAACAACAAATAAAGCTCTGAAATTGACAAAATACGCTCTTGATTATTGGCAGGGATTTATTCCCATACAGAACTCTCTTGGTAAATGATATGAATGAAACGTTATTGCTAAGAGTTCAGTATCTGGGCGGCAGAGATGACACTTCACAGTAACATGTCCTGGATGACACCATTAGTTGTTGACAACTGTTGCTAATCCAGCTACTTTTCTTTTCCTACTCCTCTTTAAATCTCTTTGTGCATGTATAGTCTTTTCTTATCAATGACTTCATCACTGAGCATAATTTACACGCCCTTTTTTATCAGAAACTTGGCTAGATGAAAATAACGAAACAACTTCATTAATAGAATCTAGTCCTCCAAATTATAATTTCTTAAGCGAGAACAGAAAACACAAACGAGGTGGAGGTGTAGCCACCATCTTTCACAACTCAATTAACTTTAAAAAGGTAACTCTGGGCACGTTTGATTCTTTTGAATACCTAGCCACCCAGATAAATGAGCCTAACAAAGCGTTATTTCTAAGTTTATATAAACCACCAAAACTTAACTCTAACTTCTTTAATGATTTCAATGACCTTCTTTCTGTAATATGTATCGACTATGACCAACTAATCATCGTGGGGGACTTTAACATCCATACCGACAACCCCCAAGATAGACAAGCAAAAACGTTAGATGATACTCTCCACAACTTCGGACTGATCCAGCATGTCAAACAACCAACACACAATAAAGGACACACTCTGGACTTAATTATCAGCAAAGGTTTAAATATTTCTGACATCTCTGTAATTAATTTTGCATTATCTGACCATTTCTGTATTTTCTTTTAAAGTACCATCTCTGCTAAATTATCCAGCCACAGTAAGACCACTATAAAAAAGCGTTTTCTAGGGGACAGTTCAGTAGAAACCTTTAAACGTATTTATCCTTCCACCACATCCCCCTCATCTCCCAACTCAAACTCAGTAAATAAGTTGGTAGATAATTTCCTTGCGAAAATCTCAGACATCATGGATTCCATTGCTCCAACTAAAGTGAAAGTAGTCTCAGGTAGAAAAAAGTCTCAGTGGACAAGTAATCCACTGGTACGTAGTGAAAAAAGAGAGTGTCGACGAGCCGAGAGAAAATGGCAGAAAACTCGACTCCAGGTTCACTGTGAGATCTACAAAGAGAGACTGAATAGATATCAGCTAACTATAAAAGATGCTAGGGAATCGTTCTTTTCTGAAATCATCAACAGAAACATTAATAATGCACGGACTCTATTTGCAACAGTGGAAAGACTAACTAATTCTTTAGTGACAGTAGCCCCTGAACCAAACTCTACCAGGGCCTGCAATGAATTTGCCAGCTTTTTCACTGAAAAGATTCTAACAATTAGACAGTCAATCTGTACCTCAATATCGAACCCACAACCAGTGCCATCCCCAATCAACAACAATGTAGAGAAAATGTCTGAATTCCACGAATTAAACCAGAACAGCCTTGAAAAAAATCATTATCCAATTAAGCTCCTCCTCCTGCTGTCTTGATATCCTACCCACAGCTTTTCTAAAGAAGGTTCTTCCTGTTATTGGTTCTGATCTTGTTCAAATAGTGAACTCATCACTGCTATCAGGTGTCTTCCCTCAGGCTTTAAAAACAGCAGTTATTAAACCACTGCTAAAGAAGAAAAATCTGGACAACACGTTAATGCAGAACTACAGGCCAATCTCTAATCTCCCATTCATCAGTAAGATTATTGAAAAAGCTGTGTTTCAGCAGTTAAATTGCTTCATAACAATGACCAACCTGGTCTGGTTTCCGCGCTCACCACAGCACCGAGACTGTCCTCGTCAAAGTATTTAATGACATCCGCATAAATACAGACTGTGGAAGAACCACAGTGCTGGTTCTGTTGGACCTCAGTGCAGCATTTGACACTGTTGATCATGATATTTTATTGGAACGACTGGAGAGCTGGGTCGGACTCTCTGGTACAGTACTTGGCTGGTTCGAGTCTTACCTAAAGAACAGGGACTTCTATGTTTCAATAGGAAACATTTCATCAGAACGAACAGAAATCACATGTGGGGTGCCCCAGGGCTCCATCCTGGGGCCCCTCTTATTTAATATCTACATGCTCCCACTAGGCAAGATTATAGCAACCAATAACATTAGCTACCATAACTACGCAGATGACACTCAGCTCTACATTACAATGTCACCAGGTGACTCTGAACCCATTCAAACCCTAAATCAATGCATTGACCAAATAAATGGATGGATGTGCCATAACTTTCTCCAGCTGAATAGAAACAAAACTGAAGTGATTATTTTTGGACCCAAGGAGGAACGATCAAGTGTCAGCACACAGCTTCAATTAATACAGCTAGAAACTACTGATCAGGTTCGTAACCTAGGTGTAGTAATGGACTCAGACCTGAACCTCCAGGGTCACATAAAGGCAATAACAAGGTCAGCGTTCTATCACCTGAAGAACATCTCTAGGATTAAAGGACTGATTTTGCAACACGACCTAGAAAAACTCATCCGTGCATTTATCTTTAGTCAGATTGATTACTGCAACAGCATCTTCACAGGTCTGCCTGAAAAGTCAGTCAGACAGCTGCAGCTGATCCAGAACGCTGCTGCTCGCGTCCTCACTAGAACCAGCAAAGTAGAGCACATCACCCCAGTTCTAAAGTCCTTACACTGGCTCCCTGTAGCTCAGAGAATAGACTTTAAAATACTTTTACTAGTTTATAAATCATTACATGGCTTAGCACCAAAATATGTTGAAGACCTGTTGTCATGGTACCAACCACCAAGACCACTCAGGTCCTCCAACTCTAGCCTACTAAACATCCCTAGACTCAGAACTAAACATGGAGAAGCAGCATTCACTTTTTATGCTCCCCTTATCTGGAACAGACTTCCTGACGAGTGTAGAGCTGCTGAAACTCTGAACTGCTTTAAATCGAGACTAAAAACCCATCTGTTTAGAATTGCCTTTGAGTAAATGCTTGATGTCATATGTATGAAATGTGTTCATGCTCTCTTGCTTTTTTTTAATTTTTCTCTTGCTTTATTGTGTATCATGTGTAATGTGTGTTTCTTTTATGTGTTTCTTTTAAATCACCAAATCATGTAAAGCACCTTGAATTACCCTGCTGTTGAAAGTGTGCTATACAAATAAAATTGCCTTGCCTTGCCTATAGTCAGGAACCCCATCAGAAAGACATTGGAGTTGGGGATATGATCCTGTGGCCAGTCTCAGTGAAACACATAATACTGCATCTATGATATTGAGTCCATGTTAGAGCTTGGAGTTCATCCAAACTTTTAGCCAGCATTCTGACATTGCCCACTATTGTCCGTAAAAGAGGTGGTTTGAACTTCCTCCTTCTCCCTCTTCTCTTTGCTCCTACTGCGAATCCCACTGAGCAATAGACGTCTATTAGACGTGTCGTCTAAATTCAAACCGAAATTAGCCCGTCTATAATTGGTCTATATTTTAGCCCGAATCTAGACGATAGAATATAATACTTTAATTATTAAACATTAAATAATTAAAAAACTTTAAGTCGTGTAAATGATGGCCAAGTGCTGGATTAAAACATTTCAACAGTCATTGATCAATGTACAATGTAGTTTAGATTTAGACCTGATTTAGACATCTAAATAAATATGTCATATCAACGTCTCTTTTAAGACCAAATTTAGATTATTTAATTAAATACATTAAATAATTAACAGTGATCAAAAAAATTACTGTAAGTTGCACAACTGGTTTTCAAATATTGGACTTAAATAATTTGAATTGCCACTGATCAATATACAGAAAAGTTTAGATTTAGCCTTAATTTAGATGTTTAATCAACGTCTAGATTTAAACCTGGTTTAGACGTCTATAAAGTTATTTTAGTGGTACCACCCGGCCTCACCACTAGGAGGCAGCAACACACTTAAACTACCGCTCGGCCTAATCGTCGTTGATGGTGATCTAAGCATATAGGAGTCATCCGGACCAATTTATTTTACTCTCATTGGGTCCACTATGTGTGAGAAAACGTTGTTTGTTCAAATACACCTTGAAGGGCCGCATATAGGTGAGTGCTCAAAGGTACGTTATTGAAATGTTGTTTTGTCCTGCAATGTTTGTTAATTTAATCATTATCCGTTTCCAGCATAGCTAGCAGGCTATCTATAGCTTAGCTATAGCTATAGTTTGTGCTGCTGCTACACTGAGAATTTCCCCATTGTGGGACAATAAAGGTTTATCTTGTCTTATCTTATATTATAATAGTGGGTGGTTACAATGTGGTAGTGTAATACAAGTTAGTTTAATGTTGTCAATTGTTGCAGAGTCTTCACAAATGACGTCATGGAAAACTTTAATATGCAAGGTGGTGGGCCACATGGAAAGAGCGCCTAGCTAGTTCTTTGGCAATTGCTTCTTCATGTTAGAAATGTGTGACTGACATGACATGCATTAACAAACAGTTTGTCTGGACTGTATTAGGCAGTCCCTGTAATACTGACAATTATGAAACGTAAGTGGTGTAGTTACATGAAAGGAAACCATACTACAGTTATAGTCAGTCTTAATTAATTAATTATTCTTTACAGAGTAACCCCAAACTCTGAAATGGGTGGTGCCCAATGTCCATTGAGTCAAGTCCTTTGAAACCATGTACCTTGTCTTAATGGATTATATATCTGTGATCTCTGTGACACTTACAATAGTTCTTCATTTATTCTATTGCTTTGTTTGCAGAATCTGTTTAGAAAACTTTCAAAGAGGCCACGGAGTATATGATCAGCTCAGCAATGGCTGCACGTCTCAAACAGGCCCCAGCTCGAAGTGGTGGAGGGGGCTACAAGAGGTCCAGGACACCATTGGTGTTATTATTTTTTATTTATTTTTTACATTTTGGTTTAGGTTGATGCAGTTTCCCAGAGTTTTTGTATATTTAAAAATAAAAATGTTTTGGCCTAATTTTTGTTTTTGTTTTGTAAATGTTTTGCATACAAATACCTACATTTTTATTTTATTTTAGTATTTTCTAGATTAGACTACTTGTTTTTCATCTCAATCTTTGTTTAAATAAAATAAGCAAAAAAAAATTTGTGGTAATATTATATATTTGTTTTGTGCTTTTGTTTTATTGCTATGTATGTTTACAAATGTGTTGAAATTAAAAACAGGTATATTGGACATTCATATGTTTGTGATGGTTGGATAATGTTTGAAAAATGTATTGATTTACATTACAGTAGGATAGTTCAGTAAATGTTAACATCAAGAGATGTATTTATATCCAGTGGTAAAATAAGCATAGTGTTACTGAAACCTTTTTAAAAGATCATTGTCCTAACACCCTGGTAAGACAAAGGAAGGGATCACAGGTTAAATGTGTTTCCCCCCTCCCCCCCTTTTTTTAGAGAACCTGATTTAAATCATTTACAATTTTTAGTAGGCTGTCTCTGTACTGTGGTATTTTTTCTAGAATTGCACTGCTAAAGGTGGCAGCATGTTGGAGTAGCTCTGTTACTTATACCAAGCTGACCGACCTGAATCTCCCCACCACCACCTGCGCATCGGTCAAAGACTTCCTTGCTAAAATTTTACTCCACAGTAAAATTTGCAGATAACATCACTGTTCTAGGACTCATTCACAACAATGATGCCAAAGGGATATGCCTTTTTCAGCCAAAGCGCGCATGACTCTCACCCGGGACTCTGGGGATCAAATCCCACCCGGGCCCTCATTGTGCACCTTGCTACATACATTGTATTTGTTTGTATTTTTAGCTTATTTTATTGTAGCATATTTTTGAAAGCAGACAACTGTCACAAATGTCAATCGGCCAGGTACAGGAACAGGTAACTGCTCGATGACACTTAAGTATCTGAGTGTCTGTCTGTCTTTAGATGTTTTTTTCTTTTTTTTTTACTTTAACTGCTTTGTTTCTAATAGAAAAAGTACATTTCACGGATGATTAGTCTAACTAGTTTTGGATGCTGTGCAACTAAAATGATTTTTGCTGACTTGCATTTACTTTTGGGCATTTGTTGATAACCATGATGCGTAGCCATAGCAAAAAGGTGGTTTAAAATCGGGAGCAGTTGAAAAACATAAAAGCTGAAATAATACCTCAACTGAAGCCACAAAACCCAGATGAGTTGGAAATTTAGGGAATAGGGATATGCATCCCACCGAGCATTTTTCGGTCTAAAAGACGTCTAATGAATGTCTATATGGTCCAAAGACATCTAGGCTAAAATCGGTATACCACTGGTCTAAAAATTAAAGTTTTTCACCCGTCTAGGTTTAGACTAGCCGTCTAATAGACGTCTAAAAGACGACTACCTCTATATGCCGCGTCAAATCTAAGACGTTTAAATAACCGTTAATGGACGTCTTTTTATAGATGTCTAAAGTTATACGTTTGCCAGACACTTATTTTTATACCAATTTTATACACCATTAGAGAATCTAGACGTCGTTTAGACATCTATTAAATGTATTATAGCCTAATGATATTCTAATAAATCCAGCTATTACAATCTATTAAATCAATCACAAAAAACCTATTAAAATTTAATTGAAATTGTCAAATTGAATGTTAACCTGTTAAACCCGAGGGTCCACCTCCGCCTAATTTGAAGCCTGTTTCTCGAAAAAATGCTTACTTAAGGAATGATCTGAACTCAAGCAGGCTCTCAATCCTTGTACTACAGTATCTAAGTGCAACTTTCAATACCATCATCACATTATTTTAAATGGACTGTAACACCTGACTGGCCTCTTTGCCACCATCCATAACTGGTTCAGCCCCAATCTTGCATATAACACATTTGTGGTAAGCTTGGATAAATGGTCCTCAGGGTTCCATGAGGCTAACTATAGTATCCCCCAATGCTCCAATTTTATGCCACAACCGAGCTTACTTTTATTCCACATATTGTACGTGTAGTAAAAACAGGAATTTATCATCTTAAAAACATAGCCAGAGTTCTCTTCTCAGCCAACAATGAGACTCTAACACATTCTTTTGTTTCTAACCATTTAGCCTACTGAAATGCCCAGCTCTTTGGTCCCCAAAGAAAAATATTTCCAGCCTTCAACTGTTACAAAACTGCTGCTCGTGTGTTAACCAAGACCACAAAGCAAAAACCACAGTTTTAAACTGCCCTGCATTGTCTCCCAGTTGGTTTCAGGATCAAGTTTTGGATACTTTTTATATGGTTTTTAAATGTATTACTGCTCTTGGGCCTTCCAATCTTACAGGCAAGGCACATTTATTTGTATAGCACACTTTCAGCAACAAGGCAATTTAAGGTGCTTTACATGGTTAGGGGAAATAATATACAACAACAATAAAATAATAAAAACAGAAAAGAACAACATCGAAGACATAAAGAACATTAAAACATACTACCGTTTTATTCCAGTAGTAATTAATCAATAAAAGGCATCTCTTAACAGATGGGGTTTTAGCTTTGATTTGAAAACCTCTGCTTCAGCAGCTTTGCAGTCGTCTGGAAGTTTATTCCAAATAATAGTAGCATATAATCTGAATGCTGCTTCTCCATGTTTGGCTCTGATTCTAGGGATGTTGAGAAGAATGGAATTAGAGGACCTGAGTGGCCTGGGGGGTGGTAAAATGAAAATATATATTCATACTTATCTTCATACCATTCAATGATTTATAAATTAACAAAAGTATTTTGTAGTTTATTGTCTGAGCTACAGTGAGCCAGTGTAAGGACTTTAGGACTGGGATAATGTGCTATTAACTAATGAACCCCCACAGATCCTGGGGTCTTCTGGTCTATTAACAGTGCCAAGAGTAAGAACACACACATATGGAAAGGCTTATTTCTGGTATTATGGCCCCCGTATGTGGAATAGCCTGCCAGAGAAACTAAGGGACACTGAGGGTGCAGGCTCAAGACATATCATTTTGGCTACATTTTCTGACAAGTGTCAGAGAATATTTCTGTGTGATTAGGATCTTTTTAATTTTTCACTTTCTCAGGAAGTGCATCTAGGACAGGTCATGTCATAAGTTTTCTGTGTGTAATGTTTTAGATAACGATGAATCAGAATGACTATACAGACATCAGCCAGAAGATATCTACACTATGTTGTGATTTGAAAACAGACAGACTGTCACGCTAACCCTCTGGTGCATAGTGGTCACTGTAGTGGACAGCATATTTTCTAAATGCTAAGGTTTTTTTTGCCATATCAGGCAATAGAGTATGGAGCTAGAATTGGGACTTTATTTTTGTAGATGTAACTTTTAGTTTTCTACTTGTAACTTATGTTTTGTACTTGTAACTTAGATTTTGTAACTTGTAAGTTATGACTTGTAACTTGCACACATTTTAAGGTGTTGGTGTTGGAGTTGACTCAGCATAAGCTATAAATGTCTAGTTTATCTGAGCATCAATAATTATGATCAATAACTTAATATTAATATAATTATTGATGAAGTTCAAGTTTAATCTGTTTATTAAAGATGATCGGGGCACCAACTTCTAACTAGAGGTACTTTTGATACCAGACAGGCAGTCTCTTCTGAATAGTTAAGGTCTACCTCTTGGACATCAATAACTGTACACACAGTGATGAAAAACAGGAAACTTCTCTTTAAAGTAAGGGGAATTTATTAAGAAAATAGATCAACAGGGGGCACGGTGGCGCAGCTGTTAGCCTGGCTCACCTCACAGCTAGAAGGTCCTGGGATCGATTACCGCCGGGGACGCTGTGGGTGCTGAGGGTGTGTTTGTTCCCCCACATCATCGGCACCCACACCCTGGGTGGGGTGGCGAAAGGGCCTTTCTGTGTGGAGTTTCCATGTTCTCCCCGTGTTCCCTTGATCAGCTAATGTTAGCTACTCCCACAAAAACATGCACTGGACCTGGGGCTGTATACTGCCTCCTCCTGGCCGGCCGGGGCACCCGAAGGGTTGGGGAGGATCTGGCTGGAATAACGTGATCCTTCCACGCGCTACGTCCAGCCGGAGAAACCCCGCCCCGTCGGGTGAAAAGAAGGGCCTGCTCACTCCCCAAGCACGAAGGAGGCTTGGGTTTCAGTGAAGGGCCCCTCCCGGGGTTGGCATAGAGGGAGAGTGGAACCCCAGGACTTGAACTGAGGAGCACTGGGTGATAAATAATGGGGAAAAAACCGTGGGATAAAAAAAAAAAAAGAAAGTAGATCAACCTTATAGCCAAACATTTAATCAATAATTTCCATCTATTCTAAAGCATGCAATATAGAGTAAAAACAGTATGGGAGGGGCCACGGCGTTTGTGTGTGTGTGTGTGTGTGTGTGTGTGTGTGTGTGTGTGTGTGTGTGTGTGTGTGTGTGTGTGTGTGTAGAGAGAGAGAGAGGCACTGAGCGAATGAGAGGAGTTGAGCTTACACCCCCCTTTGTTATCAATCACATTCACCTCCATTCTTATCAATTGGCGTGATCAGTATACAAAAGGAGACGAAGAAAGGCCACGTTGCAATTAGACAAAGGCTACCTTCAATTAGCAATGGTGGCTTGGACAAAGAAAGGGATTAATGTTAATCGAATCAACAGGACGCCACGCGACCTGCCTAAACAGACACACATGTTAAACACAGAGGAAATTAATACAATCAAGCCAGGGAATGATATAACAAACTGCTTCTGGTTGCAACCAATAAACAAAATGAAAATAACACACAAAGCATGCAACACTCAAGACCAGCGTGCTGTGACGCTGATTTATGATGAGTAACAGGGGTTTACAAGTTCAGAAACTTATATCAACCAACAGAAAGATGGATCTAACCCGTTGGACCTAACTCCTCTATCCAGACTCAGCGAAAATAAACCAGGTTTATCCTACTTGGCAATGATTCTCTTCCGTCCACACCAGTCCACGATAAAAGATGGAGAAACGGTACCAAGAGCGTTCACTTGGTAGGAGCGGCCGTGCACAGCCGAGGTCAGTAAAATGGACTTGTCCAGTTGCAGGCAATGAGCGGAGTCAGGCCTGTCTTCAACTTGGTAGAGCTCAGAGGCCAGCGTGCTTCCTGGATGCACAAACGGGAAGCCGGATCGCTTGGCAGGTAGTACTTCGAAGTTTTGGGGGAGTTCTTTCCTGATCCAGCAGGTTTGAAACGAAAAAGGGAAACGTTTGCTAGCAGTTCAGTAAGCGTCTCCTTTCAACTCCGCGAGCCGGAACAAAAGACGATGATTTTAGTTTTCGCGCCCCTTCTATCAACTTTGTGATGCCATCACTGGCCACAGACCAATGAGAATGGGTTGAGGGCGGCGCAAAGGATGCTGGGAGATGCAGTTCGTTCAGTGAAAGAAAACTGATTCAAACACAGGTTTCAAGTTTCAAGTTACAGGTTTCAAGTTTCAAGTCAAAGGTTTCAAGTTACAAGTTTCAAGTTACAGGTTTCAAGTTACAAGTTTCAAGTTACAGGTTTCAAGTTTCAAGTTACAAAACATTTTACCATATTTGGCTTGCCTGGAAGAACCGATGTGTGGCTGGTTTTGACCAACGAGGTCAAAACCAGCAAGAGGAGGGTTGGGGTCTGTACACCGCTCACAACCAAACTTGATTACGTACACACTTTTACCAATAGGTGGCGGTAATGCGTTTCACTAGTTGTCAATTGCCAGTAAACACTGAGCAAAACGGGTTAGTTGCTTAAATAAAATAAATACCTCGACTAAAAATAACAGGAGTAATAAAAATTGAAATAGAAAAACCTATGTCAATATAGTCGGTTTCACACGATTTCATACACTCAAGCGTCGGTGTTTGTGTTCTGGTACGCATGTCCTCTTGCAGTCCTTTCTGCTCTCAGACCAAGATAACAGGTGTAAAGTGATGGTCTGCCAAAAGGTGACCAGCTGCGGAGTGCGCACGGGTTAGGTAACTTTGCTTCTTGACGTAACTCACAACGATTGTGGCTTAAAATTCGGCAAATCAAACATTATCAACATTGAAAAAGCACAAATATCCTCGTCAAGTACTTTAGCAGATGTTTGTCTCTATTTAATTTCTATAATTTTCTCCAGAGACTTATGCTGGGTACATACCAAAAGATAACTGGGCTGATTTTGGGCCGATATCTCCCCTTCCGACAATCCTAGCTAGCTATGTCCCGATTATCTTGATAATTCTACAGATTATTTTATCTGATTTTCCCTTGGTGTGAGGTGTGTTAAGAGTGTCCGAACCTACTTGGAAGAACATTGGAGCCTGTAAATATATTATTATTATTATAAAAATATATATTATTATATTATATAAATAATATAATTATATAAATAATATAATATAAATATTACAAAAATATATTAAATATGTTTAATATTTACGATCAGAAATCCTGATGTGCGAGGGGAACTCCGAGGACAAATGCGCGCATACTGTGGAGATTATGACGTGAAACGAAACAATATCCAATCAGAAAGTGAGTTGATGGAAGACGAAAGCAGTCATGGAGCAGCACAAAGTGAAACTGATGAATTTTCTGTGAAAAATCACAATCATTGCAATTTATTCCTACATATCGTTCGCCATGCTTATTCTGAAGTCTCGCGAGGATTTGTGAGATTTCCTGTGCTCACAGTCAAGACTTGAAAATCTGTTTGTGTGTGGTGTGCTGTTTTTGTCACATCATGGCACACCACGCACTATAGGAGCAAAATGGTTAAATCTAGGATTTTTTTATCCTCATGTTTGTGGTCTATCACATTTTGAAAATCTTAAAAGATGTAAAAAATATATATATTTTGGTGTGTACCCAGCATTACTGTGTTTTCTTTTTCAGAAGTTGTTTAAAATGTTTGCCGTTTACCCTAAACTGTCACAATATTCAATTCAGTTTACAATATGTAAGCCTGAATGCAATATTTGCAATTGAAAGATTCTTTGTGGTAAGTATTGGATATCTGTATGCTGTAGCCTTGATAGTAATTCAAAACTAATGTAACATAACGCTGCTGCATTGAATGTAAAGTGAAAAGATATGTAGGCCTAAATTAAAATAAATTATTCTCCAAGAATATTATCCATCTCATCTTGTTTGTTTTGACAGTATTTTAATTTCATGTCCTAGAACGTGTTATACTGTTTACATTGCTTTTATTTGTATTTAGTTGGGCATGAAGCTATTGTTAATAGTTTTTTTTGTTTTTACTATAGAAAATCTCCATAGCACATTTTCACTTGATAAAAACTTGATCAAACTGGTTAAGCTCCTATGGCTTTGAAATTACACTGAAATTATAGCATTCTGTTTATTCATGAAGGGCTACATTTTCCAAAAAATGACGTTATCTCTTGATGCTATTGTACCCATCACAGCATAGTGTGTCCTTTGCTTGATCATAAATATCCCTAAAATGGCATAAAATAAATTTTTACTTACCAAGAATTTATTATAACATCCTGTTTACTCATGAAGGGTTAAACTTAGTAAATAATTACTATTTATTACCCCTTGATGTTATTGTGCCCCTCACAACATACTGGGTCTTTTGCATCATCTTAAATACCCAACCATTTTACTTTCCAGGAATTGATTATAGCATCATATTTACTCATGAAGGGTTCAATGTACTAAATAATGAAAAATATTATCCCTTGATGAGTCTTTTGCATGATCATAAATACCCCAATTACTAGCAGTTGACAACTAGTGAGGCACATTACCGCCACCTACTGGTAAAGAGTGTGAACGTAATCAGGTTTGGTTGTGAACAAACACCTTCTTCTTCCATCATTAGATGGAAATTCGAGAAACATGATTTGTTGGTCATAACCAGCCACTCATTGGTTCTTCCAGGCAAGCCAAATATGGTAAAAAATGTTTTGTAACTTGTAACTTGAAACTTGAAAACTGTAACTTGAAACCTCTAAATTGAAACTTGTAACTTGAAACTTGAAGCCTGTAACTTGTATTTTTAAAATGTGTGCAAGTTACAAAACATAACTTATAAGTAACAAAATGTAATTTACAAGTACAAAAATAAAGTCTCAATTCTAGCTCCATACTAGAGTGCGCTCTACTGCCCCACTCAATTGAGGTCAACCTAGTGGTCAGTTATTGTAACTGAAAGTAAATTTCCTGTGAATCCAAGATGGCTGATAATCAACCACACCTTTTGACTACTCAAGGAATACCCTGTCAGTCTTTCTATTGTAGAAGAGCCCTATAGCTAAAAACATATGGTGGTATAAAGTAACATCTAAGTAATACTTTACTTTGTCTAGTTAAATTTTTTTAATAAGTAGTAATTGGGAATTAATCATGTGTCAATTTAATTCAGTTTATTTATATAGCGCCAATTCACAACAGATGTCACAACAGATTGTGTCAGTCATTGGCATGAGGTTGGGCCCCGTTGATGCAGACTTTCCAACCACAGCAAACCTTCAGCAATCCCTCATACTGAGCAAGCATGTAGCGACGGTGGAGAGGAAAAACTCCCCTTTAACAGGAAGAAACCTCCAACAGAACCAGGCTCAGTAGGAGCAGCCATCTGCTACGACCGTCTGGGGGTTTGAGAAGACAGAGCAGAGACAGAAGGAACAGAAGATCTGTTATAAGAGTACTTCTATGTTACAGAAAGTACAAAGTTGATAACAGGACACGGTGGATGTTCAGTTACTGGGAGCATTATCCCAGTTGATGCCCCCCGTCCAACAGGGCATTGCAGCCAAGCAGGATACCAGACCAGGTATATCTTCTATGGAGAGAAAAACACTGAGATAACACAAAGTTAACAGTCGAAATAACAGAATGTACTGTAATACAACTGGAGAGTAGTAGTAGAAAAGGAAGTAGCAGAGTGAAGAAAATTGGTAAGTCTGTCCTCCACCAGTCTAAGCCTATAGCAGCATAACTACAGAGATAGCTCAGGATGACCTTAGCCACTCTAACTATAAGCTTTATCAAAAAGGAAAGTTTTAAGCCTGGCCTTGAAAGTAAACAGAGTGTCTGCCTCACGGACTAAAGCTGGGAGCTGGTTCCACAGGAGAGGAGCCTGATAACTAAAAGATCTGCCTCCCATTCTACTTTTAGAAATCCTAGGAACTACAAGTAAACCTGCAGTCTGAGAGCGAAGTGCTCTGTTAGGAACATAAGGAACAATTAGATCTCTGATGTATGATGTAGCTTGATTATTAAGGGCTTTGTATGTAAGAAGAAGGATCTCAAATTCTATTCTGAATTTAACAGGGAGCCAATGAAGAGAAGCTAAAACAGGAGAAATGTGATCTCTCTTTTTAATATTCATCAGAACTCTTGCTGCTGCATTTTGGATCAACTGAAGGCTAATAATGGCATTTTGTGGACCAACTGATGGTAAAGAATTACAGTAGTCCAGCCTTGAGGTAAGAAATGCATGGACTAGTTTCTCAGCATCACTCCTGGACAGGATGTTTCTAATTTTAGCAATATTCCGGAGGTGAAAGAAGGAAATCCTAGAAACCTGTTTAATAAGGGATTTAAATGTCAAGTCTTGGTCAAAAATAACGCCAAGGTTCTTTATGTTATAACTGTGGGCCAATTTAATGCCATCCAGATGAAGTGATTGACTAATCAGTTTCTGTTTAAGAACTTCTGGTCCAAAGACAGCAACTTCTGTCTTGTCAGAATTTAAAAGCAAAAAGTTTAGATTCATCCATGTTTCCAGACATGCCTGTAATCTACCTAACTGACTGGGTTCATCAGGATTTATGGATAAATATAGTTGTGTATCATCTGCATAGCTGTGGAAATTTATCCCAGGCTGTCTAATGATTCTACTAAATGGGAGCATATATATGGTGAACAGAATTGGTCCAAGCACAGAACCCTGTGGAACTCCACAAGTAACCCTTGAGAGTGAAGAAGATTGATCATATATAGGAACAAACTGGAATCTTTCAGACAAATATGATTTAAACCAGCCTAGTGCTGTTTCTTTGATCCCTGCAACATGTTCAAGCCTTTCTAAAAGAACATTATGATTTACTGTGTCAAAAGCAGCACTGAGATCTGACAAAACCAGAACAGACACCAGCCCATTATCTGAGGCCATGAGAATATCATTAGTAACCTTCACCAGTGCTGTTTCCGTGCTATGATGAGCTCTAAAACCTGACTGAAACTCTTCAAACAGTTCGTTACTGTTTAGATGCTCACAGACTTGATTAGCAACAATTTTTCAAGGATTTTGGATAAGAAAGGAAGGTTAGATATAGGTCTGTAATTCACTAAGTCATCTTGATCAAGGGAAGGTTTCTTTAGTAAAGGTTTAATTACAGCTATTTTAAATTCTTTTGGTACGTATCCGTTTCCTAAGGATAGATTCATCATATCCAAAATGGGGCCAGGAACCAAATGGAATACTTCCTTAAATAATATGGTTGTGATTGGGTCCAACATACAAGTTGAAGGTCGCCATGCCTCATCAAATATGTGTATTATTATAGTCATATACAGTGGGGAAAAAAAGTATTTTGTCAGCCACCAATTGTGCAAGTTCCCCCACTTAAAAAGATGAGAGGCCTTTAATTTTCATCATAGGTATACCTCAACTATGAGAGCCAAATGAGAAAAAGAAATCCAGAAAATCACATGGTCTGATTTTGTAAGAATTTTTTGGGAAATTATGGCGGAAAATAAGTATTTGGTCAATAACAAAAGTTTATCTCAATACTTTGTTATATACCCTTTGTTGGCAATATTAGAGGTCAAATGTTTTCTATAAGTCTTTGCAAGGTTTTCACACACTGTTGCTGATATTTTGGCCCATTCCTTCATGCAGAGCTCCTCTAGAGCAGTGCTGTTTTGGGGCTGTCACTGGGCAACACAGACTTTCAACTCCCTCTAAAGATTTTCTATGAGGTTGAGATCTGGTGACTGGCTAGGCCACTACAGGACCTTGAAATGCTTCTTAGAAAGCCACTCCTTCGTTTCCCGGGCGGTGTGTTTGGGATCATTGTCAGGCTGAAAGACCCAGCCACGTTTCATCTTCAATGCCCTTGCTGATGGAAGGATGTTTTCACTCAAAATCTCACGATACATGGTACCATTAATGCAGGTAACGAATGGAAGACAGAGGAGCCTCTTACAGAAGAAGTTACAGGTCTGTGAGAGCCAGAAATCTTGCTTGTTTGTAGATGATACAATACTTACAAATACATTCTTTAAAAAATCAGACCATGTGGTTTTCTGTATTTTTTTCTCATTTTGTCTCTCATAATAGCCTCTCTCAACTTTTTAAGTGGAAGAATGTGCACAATTGGTGGCTGACTAAATACTTTTTTACCCCACTGTAATTGTTGGATCTCATCTTGTGATAGCTGTGGCTGTAAAACCAGTGTATTTTTACTATATTGTCCATCCGTCCGTCCATCCATCCATCTCCACTTATCCAAGGTCGGGTCACGGGGGCAGCATCTTAAGCAGAGAGACCCAGACTACCCTCGTTTCAGCCACTTGGACCAGCTCCTCACAGGAAATCACAAGGCGTTCCCAGGCCCACTGAGAAACATAACCTTTTTCCACTAGGCTCGGCTCGGGTAGTGATCGGGTCAGTCCAGCCAACCACCGCCTGGATGTGTTTCCATTGCCATCTCAGGAACGGAGCAGTGGGAGAGGACATAGGCAGACTCATAGTAGCAAAAGTTCAAGTAAAAATCAGTCATCACTCACCATTTTCCGACATTACATATGTCAATGCTGGAGCCGGTATCTAGCCCACTCTCTTCCGTTGCTTGCCGGCCTTTTACCATAAATGCCTACCATTTCTGCAAAGCACTTCCAGTGCCTCACTCTGGCCGGTGTGGTCCTTCACCACCCAATGTTCTCACTTTGATTTTTTTACTTTCCCTCAGGAATCTTTTTGAACTCCACTGGTAGCCATTCTGAGACATCACACAATGCCATGGCAATCAGCGCCACTAGGGGTCTGAAATATGGCTACCATTAGGAGTGAGAGTGACATCACTTTACTGGACCAATCAGTTCATAGATTGGGTCGCTTCTGCCCGCTTCTGACTGAGACAGAGGTAGTCTGAAAAAAGGGGTCGGCTCGCCCCAGACAAAGGTAGTGGAAATGCGCTAAATACAGGCTGACTCGACCCTGGCTGGGCGAGCCAACCCTAGTGGAAAAGGCGCCATAGTCCCTCCAGCGTGTCCTGGCTCTTCCTCTGGGTCTTCTCCCAGTGGGACATTCCCAGAACACCTTGACAGGTAGGAATCCAGGAGGCATCCTGACCAGATACCTGAGCCTCCCTCAACTGGCTCCTCTTGATGTGGAGGGGCAGTGCCACTACTCTGAGTCCCTCTTGGATGATTGAGCTTCTCACCCTATCTCTAAGGTAGGCAAGGCAAGTTTATTTGTATAGCAGACTTTCAGGGTAATTCAAGGTGCTTTACATGATTTGGTGATTAAAAAACAAAACAAACAAACATAGAATATAACATTGGAATTTTAAAAGTAAAAGCATGAAACACACATTACACATGATGCACAATAAACATACACAACACAGCAATAGAAAGATCAGTAAAGCAAGAGAGCATGAACACATTTGATACATATGACAGTAATCATTTACTCGAAGGCAAGTTTAAACAGATGGGTTTTTAGTCTTGATTTAAAACAGTTCAGAGTTTCAGCAGCTCTGCACTCGTCAGGAAGTTTGTTCCAGACAAAGGGAGCATAGAAACTGAAAGCTGCTTCTTCATGTTTGGTTCTGAGTCTAGGGATGTTTAGTAGGCTAGAGTTGGAGGACCTGAGTGGTCTTGGTGGTTGGTACGATGACAACAGGTCTTCAACATACTGTGGTGCTAAACCATTCAATGGTTTATGAACTACTAAAAGTATTTTGAAATCTATTTTCTGAGCTACAGTCTCAGTGCTGTGTTGAGCACGGAAACCAGACTGAAAAACATCAAAACTGTTTATTATTGTTAGGAAGCTATTTAATTGGTGAAACAGCTTTTTCAATAACCTTACTGATCAACAGAAGATTAGAGATTGTTCTGTAGTTCTGCATTAACATGTTGTCCTGATTATTCTTTTTTAGTAGTGGTTTAATAACTGCTATTTTTAAAGCCTGGGGGAAGAGACAGGAGGGATAAGTTCACTATTTTAATCAGATCAGACCCAATGACAGGAAGAACTTTCTTTAGAAAAGCCGTGGGTAGGATATCAAGACAGCAAAGGAAGGAGCTTAATTGGTTAATGATTTCTTCTAGGTTTTTTTGGTTTAATTCATGAAATTCTGACATTTGTTCTACATTGGTGTTATTTGGGTATAACATTGTTAGTGGGTTCGGTATTGAGGTACAGATTGACCGTCTAAAACTGTTTTACACTTCCATCCGGTCTTTAACCAGAGTTGTGTTTTCAAATACACCACTTTTTTCCAGAACATTGCCTTTCAGCTGCCTTCATACAGCAAGAAATGTACCGGAGGATCCTGATGAATGTCTGGGGGCTGAGGGGTGCGGGTTGCGGGGGAGTGGGGGGTTGTATGTGGATATGAAATTACATACATGCGTACATATCATTTCCCCAAACAAAGGGATTATTGCAAAAAGGGTCGACGAAACAGCAGATCCACTCGCAGTGGTCGTCTTTATGATGTGTGCAATTGTTGCGCACATGGAAATGCTTACGAGACATTGACGAAGAAGCTGAAAGGAAAATAGTGACATTTATACGTCATCAACGTATGCGCTCACAGCGTTCCCTGCCCCCCTCCCCTTTTCCCCACCGCACCACACCCCTCCAGCTTTCCCGGAACATTACCTGATAGTCTGAATGCAAACACCATACCGCGAAAAGTCAGCTCTTGTTACTAGTTCTTCATCCGTAAAATTACCGGTAAAGGGTATGCGGACAAAGTCCAGAAGATTGCTTTCAGACTCAAAAGCAAAACAGACGAAGTCCAGAAAATTACCGTTTTTCATGGCCTGTTTGAAAGGGGCTTAATTGTTATAATCTTTTCAGTGAGTAAATTCATTGCAGGCCCTGGTTGAGTTTAGTTCAGGGGCTACTGTCACTAAAGGATTAGTTAGTCTTTCCACTCTTGCAAATAAAGCCTGTGTATTATTAATGTTTCTGTTGATGATTTCAGAAAATAACGATTCCCTAGCTTCTTTTAAAGATAAGTGATATCTGTTCAGTCTCTCTTTCTAGATCTCACAGTGAACATCGAGTCGAGTTTTCCGCCATTTTCTCTCGGCTTGTCGACACTCCCTTTTTTCACTTGCCCACGGAGACTTCTTTCTACCTGAGACTACTTTCACTTTAGTTGGAGCGATGGAATTTGTAGACTAATAAATGTGCTGGTGTTGATGAAAACATATTACACTAGGGCAATTACATAGTAATGTAATTGCCAGTCTTGCACCCAAGGAGAAATATGGAATCTCAAAATATTATTCAAAACAGAGCTAACATGACTCCAGCAATCAAGCAGGAGCAGTTGGTACAGGCTGACTTTCAGAGAAGAATGCTGGGTAAGAAAAATCTCATCCTCAAGAGAAAGGTGAGGATTTCTTTCAGCAAAGGATATGACATCTGTCTACATGGATATGGGCTGTGGTATGTGAAAACTGATTGATTGGAGGTAGGACCTCCAAACATGACTAGTATAAACTAGGCTGTTACTCATTATTTAGTAAAACAAAGTTTGTTTGCAATGAAGAAATATTTGCTGAATGATCCACTTATGATTCTGCCAAGAGGTCATACACACTTAGTAATGCAAACAACATGCCCATAGATATAATATCTTACTTCTGACGCTTAAAAGATTAGGTTAAAGGAGTCATAACCTAGTATTACCTTGGATACCCACGCTCTATTATAGTCTTTCAGGCCCTTCTAAAAAAGAAAAGTTGAAAAAAAGTGAAAAAAATAAACACAGAACTCCTCTGACCCTTATTTCTGAAGGCATTATTGTCTCGCGAGAGCTGATGCAATATTTTGGCTGTCATGGACAGTCATTGTAATAATGGAAATGAGAGGCGCGTTGATTGGTGGCAGGAAGGTAACGATTCAGCATATCTAACCCATATATACTACTCCCGCTAGTATACAATAGCCACATTAGCAGTTAGCTGCTGTTTGTTACACACAGTAGAGCAATAAAAAACAGCCTTACCATTTCAATTGCAGACAAGTCTCTGACTGTTGGAATTGCCCCTTTTTCCAAACTGAGCTTCGATGCCAACTTCACCTAATATTGTCCCAAATTCGTAAAAGGATTCCAGCGTAAAAAAATAGAACAAATATTTCCATGTTGATTCTGGCAGTCAACAACAGAGCAACTCACGTGTGGATTACGTTTCTGCATCTTTCACGGTCAAGTTTGTACTTCGAATCGGAAGTGATGTGTCGGTCGCGACCGAACCGGCTCTAAGAGCAAACTCTATGAAGTGAACGATGGGAGCAGGCTCTTCATTGGGAGCAGTTTTTTTATTTTTTCATTCCCCCCGCTTGTTTTGGTACATTTGGTACACACCGTTTTGCATTAATTTTGGTAATAAATACACTTTAAGCAACAGAAAATCTGAGGAGCCACTTGGGAGCAGAAAGAGCCGGCTCTTTATGGTGAGCCAAGTCAAAAGAACTGGCTCTCCAAAAAGAGCTGAAATTCCCATCCCTATAATTCAGTAATGGCGGCGCTCGACTGAATATCTAGGGGGAAAAGAGGGATAAGGGGGAGGGCGGGCTTCCTGCAGCATAGGTCTATATTGATGTCTATATATGGTATATCCTGCGCCGACTTGACGTTAAGTCGGCCAGAAATTAAAATCACGTATTTGAGTGCGCGTGCACATGGGCTGGTTGACGGTTAACAAATGCTTCACTTTTAAATATCGGCTTCCCGGCCAGTGTATAATCGTTAGGCAATCATAACATACATTTGTTCTTGTGGAAAAGTGAAAATTACAGGTCATGAATCCTTTAAAAAAATTGTTTTGTTTCCTTCTGCTCAAAGTCACAGTGGTCAAAGAGAGAGAACCACACCTTCTATGTGGTGCTCAAAGGAAGCAGGCCATAATTCCTGATTCCAAACTACTATATGTTGTAGTTTGTAAATGAAAGAGTAGATGTGCAAATTACACATTATGTACACTGCTCAGAAAATGTGACTCCAATCAATCACACTTTTGTTGGGATTCATTTTCCACAAACTAAATGGACTGCATCTCCCGGCCTCCCTTGCGCCGCCCTCAAAGCATTCCAATTGGTCTGTGGCCAGTGATGACATCACACAGTTGATAAAGGGGCGCGGAACATGAAATCATTATCTTTCCCCTACTCATCGGTGAGCTGACTGGAGACACTCAATTGAATTTCTAGCAACTTTCCCTCTTTTGTTCCAACCTGCTGGATCAGGAAAGAACTCCCCTGAAAACTTTGAAGTATTACCTGCCAAGCTATCCGGCTTCACGTTTGTGTATCTAGGAAGTCTTCTGGCATCTGAGCCATACCAAGATAGCTTTCTGAAGAACATTCTGCTGATGGCCACATCCTCCAGCATGACTAGTTTGGCAGTGGGTCAGTAATGGTTTGGGGTGGCATTTCTTTGGGGGGCCGCACAGCCCTCCATGTGCTCGCCAGAGGTAGCCTGACTGCCATTTGGTACCCAGATGAGATCCTCAGCCCCTTTGTGAGAACATATGCTGGTGCGGTTGGCCCTGGATTCCTTCTAATGCAAGGCAATGCTAGACCTCATGTGGCTGGAATGTGTCAGCAGTTCCTGCTAAAGGAAGGAATTGATCCTATGGACTGGCCAGCCCTTTCCCCAGACCTGAATCCAATTGAACACATCTGGGACATCATGTCTCGCTCCACAGACTGTCCAGCAGTTGTCGGATGTTTTACTCCAGGTCTGGGAGGAGATCCCTCAGGAAACTATCCGCCACCTCATCAGGACCATGCCCAGGCGTTGTAGGGAGGCCATACAGGCACGTGGAGGCCACACACACTATTGAGCCTCATTATTGCTTGTTTTAGGGACATTATGTCAAAGTTGGATCAGGCTGTAGTGTGTTTTCCCACTTTAATATTGAGCGTGATTCCAAATCCAGACCTCTGTGGGTTGATAAATTTGACTTGCATTGATCATTTTTGTGTGCTTTTGTTGTCAGCAAATTTAACTATGTAAAGAACAAAATATTTAATGAGAATATTTCATTCATTTAGATCTAGGATGTGTTATTTTAGTGTTCCCTTTATTTTTTTGAGCAGTGTATGTATTTAGCAGGCAACGAAATGACTCGGAGGTGGAAAGCAATGTCATAGACCCGCAAACAGATTAATTATCATCTGGTGAGTGTAAACTAATCAGAGCCTGAAGAGAAAGTGTTGCACATCCAATGTTTTCTTAAGACAAGAAAGTAAAGCATTGACAACTCGAACTTCTGACACAAATTATAATCTGTCTTCCCACAAACGATCTTCTGACAAACCAGAGGGACAGACCTGGGAATAGACCGCAGTATCCCTTCTTTTTAAATGATCTAACAATCAAAACACTCAAAATAAAAGCAGAATGAGTAAAAGACACTTGGTATATTTTGCAAGATACTGTGCAGTTTTGTTTAGATTTGAGCTCTGCACTTAGCAGTGAGACTTAAATCAACTACCTTCAAGTTCAGTCTAGAAATTGTTTGGTTTGGAAAAAACTTGTATTAGTTACGTTTTTCTTTTAGTTATCAAAGTTTGGATGCACTAATTAAACAATATCTCCCATATTACAGATCTCCAAGATTTTGATCAAAGCATTTAGAACATGCTGTGAAATAAACATTGTTCGCAATATGGTGTTTAACACTAGAACTCCCAGAGAGCAGCTATTTGGCTTTTCTACCTATAAAACCCACAGATCAGCCGATCGGCTGGAAGGCCACCTCTGAACCCTCCTTTGGTTATGTAAACGAGGCAATCACTGCTGCACCACAGGAAGGGACATGCTGAGCCACTTCACTCAAAACACCTTGACATAAAATGGGGGAGGGGGGAGAATCAGATAGGAGCAGGATTGCTCTGTCCGAGCTGCTAACTGACTGTCTGTCTTTCACCAGTTTCCCAAGGTGGCAGCCTGGGCAGAACATATGAGCTGAATCAAAATGTAATATATGTAGAAGGATGTAGAAGTTATCAGGACCCTACAACACTGGGCTTCCAACATCCCCACCAGACACATAGGAAAAGTAAAAATACAGAACCACATCAATAAAAGCACTAAAAATCTGTAGTTATCCCAACTGGGCCTTCATGATATTTACAAATAATAATAAAAAAAATATTATCAGGATACAGTGTTAGAGAGTGGAAGTGAGTGAGACTTAGAAATTAGACTTAAAACTTTATTGATCCCTTTGGGGTGACTCCCTCAGGGAGATTTGAGTTTTCAAGCACGCAGAGAAAACTAAACAGTAAGTAACAGTGAGGGAGGCGAGTACATTTCAATAATCACTCAAAATCCTGGCACTGCCAAGCAGTCTCCTTTCTGCATTTGCCACATGTGTATTTGTAGCAGCCACTACATCGCCCAGTGGCATGATTGCTTATACACTGAATTTTAACCTGACACATTGCTCTTTTCCCAGGGCTAGGTGTTGAAGGTTGTTGCCGAAGCAATTGTTCCTTTTGTGCCTGCTTTGCACCCACATGAGAGTGAGCCAACTCTCTTGCAAGCTCCACCAGGAAGTCCACCCGTCTCTCCTGCCTCTCGGTGCATGCTTGATAGAGCACAGATGCATTCAGTGCTGCCATATCAATCATGTTGTAGAACACAGCGACTGGCCAGCGCCATGTTCCTGTGCGGACAGTGTACTCCCGCACCATCTGGTCCATCACATCAACGTCGCACTTTGTGGTGTTGTAAAGGGTGACAGTGTTTGGCTTCCTTTTGGTGGTATTCTCAGTCTGAACCACGCTGTGCATGCTGCTGAGAATGTAGACTGTCTTCTTCCGTTTGGGCGCATACACCGTCAGCGTGGCACCAGTGGTTGAAAATACCTGAGAGGTGAATTCATCGCGGTCCCTCTGTTTTGTTGATTGTGGAATTTCTCGCCGAATCCTCTTGACTGTGCCGAGGATGGTGGTTTTCCGGCTAAGCAGTCATTGTGCAAGTGACAGCGATGTAAAGAAATTATCCGTGGTAACATTTCTGCCCTTGTCCAGGAATGGTGCCATCAGCCTCATAACTACGTTCTCGGACAGTCTCTCCCCACTGGGACGACTGGGGTCCTTGTCAAGATATGGGAGGAAATTGCAGATGTATTTGGATTTCAAGTCACAAGCCACCCAAAACTTGATCCAAACTTGTCAGGTTTCGTTGCAATGTAATGCAGGAAACAGCAGAGAGTCTTTGAAGGGAAAAGCTGTTCATCAATGGTGATGTGTCGACCAGGGTTGTAGGATGTGATGCAGTTGGTGACAAACAATCCCCACACACCGGAAATTGCAGCAAACTTATCTGTCTTTGCTCGCTCACTGCGGGTGTCCTTGTCATCAAAGTGTAGGTGTCGCATGATGTCTTGGAAGCGATTTCGGGACATAGTTGCAATGATCTGGGGGTTTCCCAGGTTTGCTGACCAGCTGTCATGCAGTGATGGAAGCTTGGTCAGCCCCCGCAAGATGACAATAGCAATAAATGCCATTAGTTCAGGGAGGGCCATGCACCAGTCCACATGCTCCGTTTGCTGTGCGTGTTCAACAGTACAGTGTCGAATGGAACCAAGCATTTCCAGAGTGATAAAACACAGGAAGCTCTGAAGACGACTCAAGATGGACCTCCTGGCCTTAGCCGTTGGCTCTCCATCTGCGTCATATGGAGATGGAGGGGTGAAATGGAGACTTGGCACAGTGTGGTGTGAAGAACAGGTGGGGACATCTTTCGCCGTCTGTCTGGTCAGTCCCCACCTGAGCTCTCTTTTTTGGCTGAGGAGCAGTCTCCTCATCTGCAATGGGAACAAATTCAAATTATGAGCAATAGGAATAGAAAGTAAAATGATATCACAAATGCATGCATAGAAGCTAATAATAATAATCATCATCATTCCAGTACATCTCAAATAGGTTGGCTAATGTGCAGGGACCTCAGGAGAAGAACCAAACAAAACAAACGGAGGCCTGCACTCAGAAACAAAATGGGGGCTGTCTGATGCAATGTGCACCACCATTTCCACCGTCCTGCCTGAAATGAAATAAAAATAGGAAATAATATGAAATGAAATCTTACCTGAAGACAGCTCAGAGTCCGAATCTGGCTGAAAGTTTATCTCTTCTCCATCCGAGTCACAAGGGTTTACTCCTTCCAGGACCATGTCCAGTGCCCGTTGAGTGCTGAATCTTCTCTGCATCTTCGTTCCTTGGAGAGGAGGTTCGTATGCCACAGAATTCTTGAGGGTACTGAAGTGGTAGGCTATTTGCAGTGAGCTATTTATCCACCTCCTCAGTGAGCTATTTATCCACAACGTGATAAATTGTCAAACAGTGATTAGTGAGTCATCAGTGAGTCAGGTGGATCAACGGCCACAAAACTAGTCGCGGTGGTTGCAGTCACATGAGCCATTATGGCCACATTGGTCATTAGCATGGCAGTGCCTCTTGGGTGCGTCCTCTGAGCACGTGTGAGAATTGAGGTGTGAATGTCTTATGTCTTCTGTGTAAAGGCGACCTGAGGAGTTGAGTAGAACCTGGCACAGCTCAAATCCGTAACTGGTATTTTGAAATCAGACATATAATATCATATCTTTGACATAACATCACATTACAGTGTGGGCAAACAGCAATAGTCAGTCTGGTTTTCTATGAGTTGAGACAGGGAGAGACAGGAAAAGAGAAAATAGAGGGAAAGAGCAAAACAGACAAAAACAATATACAAATTCTAAAATAAAACAAATCAAATACGTTTCTGGTGTATCTCAGGTTGAAAAAAATGTTACATAAAATAAATCATTATCTTGTACAGATATCAACTTTATGAGCAATTCTGTAAATGACTATTGGGGCTACCACAGATTGAGTGCTTTTTTTTGATGTGGTTCTGTTCTTTTACTTTTCCTATGTGTCTGGTGGGGATGTTGGAAGCCCAGTGTTGTAGGGTCCTGATAACTTCTACATCCTTCTACATATATTACATTTTGATTCAGCTCATATGTTCTGCCCAGGCTGCCACCTTGGGAAACTGGTGAAAGACAGACAGTCAGTTAGCAGCTCGGACAGAGCAATCCTGCTCCTATCTGATTCTCCCCCCTCCCCCATTTTATGTCAAGGTGTTTTGAGTGAAGGGGCTCAGCATGTCCCCTCCTGTGGTGCCCCAGTGATTGCCTCGTTTACATAACAAAAGGAGGGTTCACAGGTGGCCTTCCAGCCGATCGGCTGCCCTCTGGGTTTTATAGGTAGAGCAAAAAATCCTGGGTCTTCTAGTGTGTTTAAAACACAATCACGAAAATTAAAAATTTATGAAGCTTCAGTAAATTGGATAGTTAAATAATTAGAATCTAAGTGAAAATAGTATGGGGACTTACTTGATTAATTTTGACTCTGAGATTTTTACTGGGGGAAAATCCTGACAGTGTCAAGGATGTGGTGTGAAGCATGGACCCAAACGCAGACGCAGAGGAAAGGTGTAGGATATTTATTAAAGTGCTGGTTTAGGAGGAGAAGGTGATGCTACATGCTTGCTCAGTATGGGGGATTGCTGAAGGATTGCTGTGGTTGGAAAGTCTGCATCAACGGGGCCCAACCTCACGCCAATGACTAACGCAATCTGCTGGGATTCCTTAAATAGGAAACTTTTTAACTGATTGGAATGTTTGTATAAATTTATTCAAATGACTTCTTGTTAAGTGCCTTGAGATGACATCTGTTGTGAATTGGCGCTATATAAATAAACTGAATTGAAGATGATAATGATGATGACGGCGGTAGGAACGGAGAGGCAGGACGGGACACCGAAGGACAACACACCATGGAGACATAGACATAACACACAACGATCCGGCGCTGAGTGAAGGGAAGTGATGGGTTTTAAAGGCAGATGGTAACGAAGATCAGGTGTGGTTGATTGGAGACACAGGTGAGGACGATGATTAGGAGAGGGAGATTTGGGCAGCATGACAGGACCCCCTTAAAGGCGGATTCCAGACACCGTGGAGAAAAAAAATAAAAGGAAGCACCCTTGCCAGTGTGGGTGGAGGGGGCCCACGGAAGGAGGGCGCGAGTCTCTTTGGGTACGCCCTTGGAAGTCTGGCGGACAGCCAGGTGGGAAGCCCCTGACAGGACGACGATCGGCCGGATGGCGTCCTCTGACTGGACGGCGGTTGGGCGGACGGCCCGGGTGGTGTCCTCTGGCTGGACGGCGTTCGGGCGGACGGACCGGTGGTCCTCCTCTGAGGACCTGGAGATCCGGCGGACGGCCCGGGTGGTGTCCTCTGGCTGGACGGCGTTCGGGCGGACGGACCGGTGGTCCTCCTCTGAGGACCTGGAGATCCGGCGGACAGCCAGATGGACGTCCTGTTGCCGGGCTGAGTTCTGGCAGACGCCGGCTGAGAAGAGTCGGGCGGCGCAGACGCCGGCTGAGAAGAGTCGGGCGGCGCAGACGCCGGCTGAGAAGAGTCGGGCGGCGCAGACGCCGGCTGAGAAGAGTCGGGCGGCGCAGACGCCGGCTGAGAAGAGTCGGGTGGCTCGACCAACAGCGGTCGGCGGCGAAGAGGCAACGGGGACGGGTCCTCCTTGACCCTCCCTGGGAGCTCTAGCGAAGGGGACGGGTTCTCCTTGACCCTCCCTGGGAGCTCTAGCGACGGGACCTCCATGACCCTCCCTGGGAGCTCTAGCGACGGGACCTCCATGACCCTCCCTGGGAGCTCTAGCGACGGGTATGGGTCCTCCATGACCCTCCCTGGGAGCTCTAGCAGCAGAGACCGGTCTTCCCTGACTCTCTCCGGGGACTCTGGCGACCCATGGGGAGACACCAGATGCTGGAGAGCTGCCGCTGTGACTGCCAGGAAGACAGCAGCCATGGGACCGGAACTGGAACGGGCTCACAGGCAGAGGCTGACTTCGGGGAGGTCAGAGCTGGAGCCGAAGGGCTGACAAGAGCTGACAGACTAGGAGGAGCCGGTGCGCTGATCGCAGCAGGGAGGACCAGAGGCGAGCGGACAGCTCGGACTTCCTCCCCGGAAGTGGCCCTACCTCGACGGCGTTGCTGCCTGTGATGAGTCGGCAGAGCAGACTCATGCCGTTGAGGACCAGTGCCTGGGGAACAGAGCGCCAGCCTTGTCCCGACGAACGCGGACCGCTGCTCTGAGTTGTCCCCCACCTCGGATGTTGCTTCGGCCGACGCAGCCTGGCAGGGAGAGACTGAACAGGTGGGCGGGGGTGCTGCGTCGGTCAGCGGAGGATCCGATGAGGGAGCAGTGGCCGCACATTTAGTTGTTGAGGGGGGCGACGCTCACCAACATAGACGCTCCGCCTGCGGCCAGATGGTGGAGACGGAGAGGGTGGACCGATGATCTGATCCAACTCTTCCTGGTGAACCCTCTCCGCCACGTTCCGCAGTGCAGCGAGATCCCGGGCGGATAACACCCTCCAGAAGCGAGGGAGAACTTTGAGGATCTCCTCAGCCCCGGATATGCGAAGTGGAAGGTGAGGGGAGACGGAGATCCTGGACAGGTTTATCCAGAGTCCTTCTGCAGGGCAGCGATCTCCTGGGTCCATTTTTATGGTCGGATCATTCTGTCAGGGATGTATGTGGTGTGAAGCATGGACCCAAACGCAGACGCTGAGGAAAAGTGCAGGATATTTATTAAAGTGCTGGTTGTGGAAGAGGAGGAAGAGGTGATCATGATGATGACGATGACGGCGGCAGGAACGGAGAGGCAGGACGGGACACCACAGGACAACACACCATGGACACAACACACAATGATCTGAGTGAAGAGAAGTCATGGGTTTTAAAGGCAGAAGGTACGGAGGATCAGGTGTAGTTGATGGGAGACACAGGTGAGGATGATGATTAGGAGAGGGAGATTAGGGCAGCATGACAGATATCTTGGGACATTTGTCATTCAGGTTTTGTTTGTGTGTGTGAATGAGATTTTTGTGTGATTTATGGTTTCTAAATCAAAGGATTAGAGACACTTAACCAATAAATTAATGGATTTTTTAAAAGTACATTAGATCTCAGTTTGCTCTGCAGGACAAAAAGAGCAGCCTTCTTATCAGCTCCAGGCACTGAATAATAAACATTCTTCCATTGACACTACAAATGGCAAAAGATGGGGAGGGGACCCTCAGCGTAAGATCCAACAATTAATGCATGATTATTTATAATTGAGCAAGACTACAAAAACATAAAGCTTTAGATTTCTGCCTGTTACTATTAAAGCAACACTAAAGAGTTTTTTTTTACCTTAAAATAATTTTTCCGGACTAGTGTCAGTCGTTCATCAACTCATGACAGGGTGAAACAGGAATTCTGGATTCGCTTTCCGGCCCTCTATTGGCCATAACAGCACTATGTAAGTTTGGGTTCGTCAGGTAGTGGTTTTGTAGTTCAAATGAGACTACAAATGCGACTTTTTTTACAGCAGGCTTCACAAAAGCCGGTAGGTGCAGCATCTTGCAAGGCTCTCTGGGTGGAGCATACTCGGCCGGTACATATAAATGGAAGATACCTAGCAGGTAGCTTGAACAATTGTCATCATGACGGAGCCGAAATTGTATTCATTTGTTAAGGAGAGGCATACTTTGTTTCTTGTTTTCTTCTGATGAAGGTATACATTTTGTATAATTTTTAAAGCGTGTTGTGGAGTGACACCAAAATAAACTTTATCTATCCATCTTTGCCAGTGTTCCGGCTATCTGTGCTACCCCTCAATCCGTGCTAGCCTGTAGCATTGCGCATGCACATTTCCATATTACGTCACAATTCGCTTACTCAGCAAATCTATCGTCAAGAATTCCTACCTGGACCAAATTATTTTATTACTGGCTAATTTTGATTCAAAATATTTTAAGGCTTTCTTTAAGCTACTTGTTTCAAGTTTACATGACAGCCCTTGTATGTTAGTTTCACTTCTGTGATATCGTTACACTGCACGTAAACAAGTCCCATTAATTAGAGTCATAGAATAAATGCGTTTTTTTGCAGGCTTTTTGCGCTTATAATCATACTACATTTTAATATTTTGGAATAATAATACTGCTATTTGCTCTACGTCTTACTGGCTTGGTATATATTCATTAGCTGCTTTACAAACTAATAACAGATTTCCAGAGTGTGCTGTTCATCTATAGGCCTATTTAACAGTTAGGATATTCTGATCAAGGTTTTCCGTGCATCTTTATGTGCTAGTTTTAGCTTTATATTAGACGGGTAGCATGTTCGGTGGATTGAAAGAAAAGTTTTCGTTATTCATAATTTGTTGCTATGTTAGGCATTACTGCTAAACTGCCACTTCAATCCTGTCACTTGAAAAATATTTTTCGATGATTATGTTAACATCAAAGCTAACAGTTGTTGTTTTCGGCATGTAAACATACTTTTCGAGGTGTAGCACCAACAGATGCGCGCTACGGTAGGACATTCTGAGGAGGTAGCACATATCGTCAGAACAGTGCTGTCAGCCATATAATAAAGAAATTAGACCGTATCAAGTTATAACGTGTTCCAAAGAGCCCAATGTGTGCCAAACACCGGTGCATGCTGCTGGTTTTCCTCCTGCTGAAGCTTCTGGGTCATGAAACGGTTCTTTCAGAGACTCTTTTCAACTTCTTAACATTACAATTGGAGGAATGGTTCCTCATTTCAAAACTTTGGCTGAAGTGGCGCTTAATTCCAGTCTCTAGTGTGGCAGCGGAGCCTTCAGAACAGCATCTAAACCCCCATGAGAAGTCATCTGTCCAAGGCAGAAATCCAAATCTAATGACAATAACCTCTGCACCAATCCCAATATTTGATTATGCACAAATGGGTGCGTATTTCAGTGCGTAGAAGGAGAAACTTGTAAGACTGTGCATACAGGCCACAGCAGGTATTCGTATTATGAGCGCAATCATTATATAACTTTTTTTTTCAAGGATTCAAGGAACTTTTATTGTCATACCATCTCACGTTACATGTGATGGTATGAAATGAGGACTCAGGTCCGGAATTATAAGCCATTTAAATTAAATTAGTAAAATAAAAGTACTGCTGATATATATATATATATATAAATAAATAATAAATGTGCTCTACAGGACACAGCTGGAGTTGAGCAGTCTAACAGCTGCAGGGAAGAAGCTGTTATTGAGCCAGGTGGTCTTGCTCTGTATGCTCCTCAGCCGCCTGCCTGAGGGCAGGGGCTGAAACAGGCTATGAGCGGGATGGGTGGAGTCCTTCAGGATGCGGAGGGCCCGTCCCCTGCATCGGGACGTGTAGAGATCCGAGGTGGTGGGAAGCGTGCTCCCTACAGTCCTTTGTGCAGCTTTCACCAACCGCTGCAGAGCCTTCCTCTCAGCAGCAGTACAGCTGCCGTGCCACACGGTGATGCAGGTGCAGATGACGCTCTCCACTGCACAGTGATAGAAACTCCTCAGGACGGAGCTCCCAAGTCCAGCTCTCCACAGCTTCCTTAGGAAGTAGAGACGCTGGTGGGCCTTCTTGACCAGACGTGAAGTGTTGGCATTCCAGGTGAGGTCATTTTTTATAGGTAGTACACTGTTCATCTTGTTTGGATTAAATATTATTTCAAATGAATAAAAAATAAATACCATTGAATTCGTATTAAATTACTATCATTTAAAAATTGACAAGTAAAAATAGATTATGACTGGATTTTTTTTTTACCCTGTTGTTCAAATTGACTGTCAAAAAACATGTCTAGCACAACCTCTGGTACAGCATGTGGTGACATCTTACTAACGTAAAGTTAACAGATACCTTGTTGATTTCATAAGGAATAATGTGCAACTTAACCCTTTTATAGCTGTTTATATGCAACTTTTAACATAGAAAATGAAAGCCCTCTACTTTTCAAATTAATAACCAAGACCAGAGGCCTTGAGGACTCTGTGTTTCTAAGATAAGGACCGGCTGCTTCTAGCCCCCAAGCCGCACCTTGGGAAACTCTTTGTAAAATCTCGGGGAACAGATACCAGATAGCAACGAACTGTCTGACATAAAAAAATTATTGGGTTCTAGTTTTCCAAATACATAATGCTGTGTCTTATAGAATACACCCTGAATGAAATTTATAGGTGTTGATCTAATTTCTTTAGAAGTATTTAGAATGAAGGACTCTTTAAATACAAAATGGAAAGAGGTACTCAGGACAGCGTTTTGACCCTCTCATGCATGAATTATGGCTACCTCAATCAGAACATTTTGTTTTGGTCACCCTCAGTCAGAGGTAAAACAATTTTCACGTCATGGTGTTTGGACATGGAATTTTGGGTTTGACCACTTTTTCTATTCCTTGTGTGGAAGTTGCAGGTAAACATAGAAAGTGGTGTGAATTGGTGTATTACAAATTTGTACATTTTGAGGTTGTTCCCGACTCGCCAGTACCAGTCAAGTCATAAAAACTGGAGGTGAAACTAAAAGCAGGTGAGTTTCATTGTCTAAACTTAGTGAGTTACTTATAACTAAGGACTTACAGAAATTAAGAGGCTGCAACATAATCCTTCTCTAAACGTCAAGACTAAAAAAAAGCATGTTTGAAATGATAAGCAGGTTATGAGGACTCAAGCCTAAGGTTAACAATGATGTTACAGTCATGTTGAAGGGCTTTGTTTGAAAGCTGCATCTCTGCAGAATTTTCTGTATGTTTTAGTCTAAATCATTGTAATATGGTTATGTGGAGGTTGGAACAGAAAAGGTTTTTCAGCAGCAGAATACATGGATTCTAAAATTATGTTTTGTTTATAATCTTCAACCCAGCTACGTTTTGTTCCAGCTATTGGAAGAGCTGTTGAAACAAGATTTCAATTAAATTCAGTTTATGTATATAGCACCAATTCACAACATGTAATCTCAAAGGACTTTACAAGAAAAGTCATTTCAATTGTACATACATTCCAATTAATCTTTCAGTTCATTATTCCAGTCGGTTTAAAATTTTTCTATTTAAGGAATCCCAGCAGATTGCATCGAGTCATTGACTTGAAGAATTCACTCCTCCTGAACAAACATTTAGCGACAGTAGACAGTCGCCTGCGCTTTGTTGTAATGGTAAAATGGCATGTATGCATGTGTTTATCCAAGGAGCTACGTGTGAGAATGTGCTTTTATTGTTTAAATGACTAGGTCTGTATGACGGGAAGGTCATGGCTGAAACACTCAGCTAACAAGTGGTTTAATGGAAGGAGATCTAGTTGATAAATTACTCTTTGTAATTGACCAGATTCCGGAATTGCACCGCTCAAGGTGGCAGCATGTTGGAGTAGCTCTGTTACTTTGGTTCATATTTTTCTCTTTTTAAAACTTCTATTCTTCCATTTCTGGTAGAAACATTGTTTTTGTGGACAACTGTTCTCTCTGGTTTTGAATGCTGTGCAGCTGGAAGGATTTTTGCTGATACTTTTTTATTTTTGGACATTTGTTATGATGCATAACCATGGCAACAAGGTGGTTTACAACTGGCAGCAGCTGATTAACATCACAAAAGCTCAAATAATACCTCAACTACAGCCACAAAACCCTGATGAGTTGAGAAGACGCCATAGATCCAGAACATCCTCTACATCAGACTGTCATACAACTACAGAGCGTCTTCAGTCAGAGGCTTCTTCAGATCTGAAGAGCACTACAAGAGATCATCCCTACCCACAGCAATCAGCATCTACAACAAATCTTTGAAGGAACTTGCATAATGAGTTACAACAACATTTAATTTCCCTTTGGGATTAATAAAGTAATTTTGAATTTGAATTGCCGGGAAACATCTGGTTTCCATCACATGTGTGTGTGCAGAAGAGGTTGTTTAAAAACGGGCGCTGAGCTTTGAGAGGTAGTCTTTGGGGTGAAGAGAGAAGACGGCAAGCAGTGGGGTGCATGTTGGTTTTGTCTGTTTGCTCAGAAGTACGTAAATCAATACATTTGTACTGGCTAAGACTGTACATTTCAGAGATAAGTTGTCCTTTTTATTTAACATTATTGAATCCGTTCCATGAACAACAGTGTAATATAAAGTGTACATCTGCATATAAAGATAAATATTTGAACAAAAGTCCTGCATGAGATACTTCCAGATCTGCCCGTTTGGCAGACGTAGCTCAAAAGTTTATGTGCTGGGGGAGCACCACAACACATTTGTGCTTAGTGCATCCAAATGGCTAGCACCTGCTCTGCCGAGAAACCACAACAAAAAACCAGGTAGATACAAAAACAGCGTTACTGAAAAGCCCACAGTACCGATGATGAATTATTGGCAACCTCAACCAAAGAGTGTATCTGTAAAAACCAGAATCCAAACATCTTTGTGTATATGAGCGTGCTGATGTATATAGCAGTCCCAAAGGAGACCAGAGCCACAGACATCCAAAGGACCCCTTAACACAGGAGCCCCAGGAGGACCAATGTAGGTTTGATCGCTGCCCGAGAGAGGGGCAGAGCAACGAGCTACACCACATCGAATCCACCAACATTCCCCCCTCCACCACCCTACCCACAAAGCAAAAACCCTGACCCCCATGCAGAAAGAAACTAGAAAAGGGCGAACCCTTCTGGACGAGGCTCCTCCACAAGCCTCCAGGCGCAGCTCCTCTACCAGGCCCAGGCTCCACCAAAAGCCTCAAGACCTACAATCCACCACCAGCCTCAGGCTACACCACCAGCTTCCAGGTCCAGGCTCCACCACCAAGCCCAGGCTCCACCTCCGGCCATCAGGCACGTGTGCCTCTTCAAGCCTTCAGCGCCAGGCTCCACCAAAAGCCTCTAGAGTACAACACCAGCCTCCAGGCCCAGGCTCTACCACCACCCTCCTGGCCCAGGCTCCACTTCCAGCCTTCAGGCCCATGCACCTCCACAAGCCTTCAGGCCTAGGCTTCACTACCAGGCCCAGAATCCACCTCCAGCCTTGAGACCCATGCTCCTCCACAAGCCTTCAGGCCCAGGCTCCACTACCAGGCCCAGACTCCACCACCAGGTGAAATCTTTACGTAAAGCAGTTTATATCGAGATCTCAAAAAATGCGAATTACTACCCATTTATACTTCCAATCTTATTTTTTCACAAAATCCTCATTAAAACCACTGTCATATCTAAGCATTCACGCAATTAAATACATAGACTCTTAGAGTCGGGGGACATCGAGTCCGAGTGGACCATGTTCCGCGCCTCCATTGCCGAGGCGGCTGACCGAAGCTGTGGCCGCAAGGTGGTCAGTGCCTGTCGCGGCGGCAACCCCCGAACCCGCTGGTGGACACCGGCGGTAAGGGATGCTGTCAGGCTGAAGAAGGAGTCCTACCGGGTCTTTTTGGCTTGTGGGTCCCCTGAAGCAGCTGATAGGTACCGACAGGCCAAGCGGGATGCGGGCGTGGGAGGAGTTTGGAGAGGCCATGGAAAACGACTTCCGTACGGCTTCGAAGCGATTCTGGTCTACCATCCGGCGTCTCAGGGGGGGAAAGCGGTCTGCCACCAACACGGTTTACAGTGGGGATGGTGTGCTGCTGACCTCGATGCGGGACGTTTTGGGTCGGTGGATGGAATACTTCGAAGACCTCCTCAATCCCACCAGCACGCCTTCCAATCTGGAAGCAGGGTTTGGGGACTTGGGGTCGGTATCTCCAATCTCTGGTGCTGAGGTCACCGAGGTCGTTAAAAAGCTCCTCGGTGGCAAGGCTCCAGGGGTGGATGAGATTCGACCGGAGTTCCTCAAGGCTCTGGATGTTGTGGGGCTGTGTTGGTTAACGCGGCTCTGCAATATTGCGTGGACATCGGGGGCAGTTCCCTTGGATTGGCAGACCGGGGTGGTGGTCCCCCTGTTTAAAAAGGGGGACCACAGGGTGTGTTCCAACTACAGGGGGATCACACTTCTGAGCCTCCCTGGTAAGGTCTATTCAGGGGTTCTGGAGAGGAGGGTCCGACGGATAGTCGAACCTCGGATCCAGGAGGAACAATGCGGTTTTCGTCCTGGGGTGGAACACTGGACCAGCTCTACACCCTCAGCAGGGTCCTGGAGGGTGCGTGGGAGTTCGCCCAACCGGTCTACATGTGTTTTGTGGACTTGGAGAAGGCGTTCGACAGTGTCCCTCAGGGGGCCCTGTGGGGGGTGCTCCGGGAGTATGGGGTATCGGGCCCCTTGATACGGGCTGTTAGGTCCCTGTACGACCGGTGCCAGAGTTTGGTTCGCATTGCCGGCAGTAAGTCGGGCTTGTTTCCAGTGAGAGTTGGTCTCCGCCAAGGTTGCCCTTTGTCACCGATCCTGTTCCTAACTTTTGTGGACAGGATCTCTAGGCGCAGCCAAGGCGTTGAGGGGATCCGTTTTGGTGGCCTCAGGATCGGGTCTCTGCTTTTTGCAGATGATGTGGTCCTGTTGGCTTCATCGGAGCGTGATCTACAGCTTTCGCTGGAGCGGTTCGCAGCCGAGTGTGAAGCGGCTGGGATGAGAATCAGCACCTCCAAATCCGAGGCCATGGTCTTGAGCCGGTAAAGGGTGGGGTGCCTTCTCAGGGTCGGAGATGGGGTCCTTCCCCAAGTGGAGGAGTTTAAGTATCTGGGGGTCTTGTTCACGAATGAGGGAAAAATGGAGCGGGAGATCGATATACGGATTGGTGGGGCATCTGCTGTTATGCGGGCGCTCTACCGGTCTGTCGTGGTGAAGAGAGAGCTGAGCCAAAAGGCGAAGCTCTCGATTTACCGGTCGATCTATGTTCCTACCCTCATCTATGGTCACGAACTCTGGGTGGTGACCGAAAGAACGAGATCACGGATACAAGCGGCTGAAATGAGTTTCCTCCGCAGAGTGTCTGGGCTCTCCCTTAGAGATAGGGTGAGAAGCTCAGTCATCCGGAGGGGGCTCAGAGTAGAGCCGCTGCTTCTCCACATCGAGAGGAGTCAGTTGAGGTGGCTCGGGCATCTGGTCAGGATGCCTCCTGGACGCCTCCCTGGTGAGGTGTTTCAGGCACGTTTCACCGGGAGGAGGCCCAGGGGAAGGCCCAGGACACGCTGGAGGGACTTTGTTTCTCGGCTGGCCTGGGAGCGCCTTGGGGTTCCTCCCGAGGAGCTGGAACAAGTGGCTGGGGAGAGGGAAGTCTGGGTCTCTTTGCTTAGGCTGCTGCCCCCGTGACCCGACCCCGGATAAACGGAAGAAAATGGATGGATGGGTATTTGCATGTTAGGCCGATCTGATGCTGAGAGGAACCATCACAGATGCCAATAAATTACGCTGTGTGTGCTCTGGCATCAATTTCTGTCATTCCATTACTTGTTGGTACACTGGCATTGTCAAGGCAGTAGGTATAGAGATTTACAAGTTAGCACTTTTAAATCTAAAGTCAGAATTTGTCAGGTAGGTGCTACAGGTTCACCAAGATAGATAATTATAATATATCTGATAAATGACATAAAGCAAAATAAGTTTTTAGATGTGTGATTTAGTAAGAATGAAATACAATAATATTATTCGAAGAAATATAATCTTAAATGTCAACAAAATCTCGCAATTTCAACATCCCAGCAATATATAATAAAGTAAAATTTTTATTGGTTGTTGCTAAAAATATTAAATTCTCCTGATTTTCTCATCAAGGTTGCCATGGAGGAGGTACAGCTGGAGAAGGATCATAAGTATCCCTCTGGACTGTGCTGGCTGAAGCTCCTGCCACTCAAAAACGACACGCTTGAAAACAATGGCACCATCAACTCCTACGAGGTGGCAGCCATCGTGTAGGTGCATTATGGCCACCTATTGGTAAAAACAGTAAACATAAGCAATTTCAGCTGTGAGCAGTGCACAGACTCCTGCCCTTGTATTGCCATGATTGGCTAGAAATTCGAGACATCACCTTCTCATTGATTCTTCAAATACCAAACCAAATATAGTAAAAATGTTTTGTAACTTGTGTGTTTTAAAAGAAGTGTAACTTGAAAGTTGTAACTTGAAAATTTGAAACCTGAAATTTGTACTTTGAAATTTGTATTTTTTAAATGTGTGCAAGTTACAAAACATGTTACAAGCCTTAAAATACAAATTACAAAACTAAAGTCCCAATTCTAATTGCATAAAGTTTCGAGTTGTAACACATTACATTTAAAAGTATCATCACAACTTCAAAGTGAATAAAAACAAATAGGAACATGTTTGTCCCCCAAATCTTTCCACATTCACAGGATTTCTAATTCATGAGGACTAAGCACAGTAAAAGACAGGCCTGTAAGTTATTTTGTTCCCATGTTATGAGGGGAAACAGAGTCTTTCAGGGGAACAGAATTGCTCTCAAAAGAAAAACGGAAAAAAAAACACCAGCCCTTGTGGGTCAAACATCAGACTTGCGGAATTGTTCAGACCCTCCCGATTCGCCACTCTGGGCCAGGACTTAGGGCTCTGAGGACCAGGGTTGAGAAATACTGCACTTGAGTGTAGGAGAACAGTGGGAAAGTGAATAGAATATTTACTCTAAATATAAGTCAATATTTGATGGATCTCTTGATTTTGGCTTTTTTTGTGTTCAATAAACTTGCATATTGCTGGTTCATGTAGTGATCCGGACTACTAAATTGGATTCAGAATAGATTGAATTGGTATGCATATAAGTAGATTTCAACCTGAATCAGAGATTTGAATAAAATGCAAACACTGAATTTGAAATATGAGCACTCTTTTCTCTAAGATGACTTTATTTGGCATAAGGACAATACAAATGAACTTGTGAATTGTACCTTTCCATACGGGTGGTGAGTTCAGTTAGGGACTGGAGGAAGTGTGAAGCAGCAGTCGGGGGTGGCTGACGAAGATGTTTCCCCTTCCAACCCAGTTCCCTCTGTTGGATATAGCTGTCTTGAAGCCTCTGGAAAAGCTCAGAAACCATCTACATGAACATGAAAAAGATAACAATTTTGTTTTCATCAATGACCAAAACTGGTTATACACACTTAACAAAAGCTATTTTCTTTGAGCAAATTTTTGATGTAAATTCAAAAATAAAACTTTCCTATAATAGCTATATTTATACTAAAAATTTAATCTGATTTTAAAAAACTAAAAGTTGGTGCACTTTTTGAAAGATAGTGTATTGTAGGGCTTCAGGGTGGTTAAGTGATAAGAACTCTTGCTTAAGAGCAAGAAGATTCCTGATTTAAATTCCATCCTGGGCTGTTTTCTGTCTGTATACTCTTGTTTTCTCTTTTTTAAATTGCTCTTATGTGTGAGTGTGTATTGTTGTTTGCTCTGCTCTGTGATGTACTGGGGACTAGGGTTACCCTGTCACACACCAACCCCCCTACCAGCCTGCAGGTATAGACAATGGACAGATGACATAATTTAATCCTTGATGCAATGTAAAGCTCCAAAAACTATATTTACATTATTCAAAACAATAACAAACTATATTGCTATGCCTTTGTGAGGAACATTATAAGTGTTATGAGTAAGGTGTCAGTTGGTTCACCTTTATCCGGCTTTTAGCGAAAAGCTCCACAATTTCTGTCCTGAACTGGTCTTGATTCTTAATAAGGAAATTATGGACCTGAAAAAAGATGGTAGTTTTTTTCCCAGTCTTCTACATATACATGTTAGTTGTTTAACAGAAAAAGTAGTGAATTCATTACCTGATATGTGACAGCTCCAGCATAGTGATAAATAGTGAATACTGGCATTGGGTTCTTGGGCTTGGTATAGAAAGGGTTAGTTGCATGGTGGTAGTGGCATTTTTGAAGGAAGGTGTGGTCAGTAGCCTGTTAAATCCCCAAAGAAGCAATCAAGTTTTACCAAGGCTGAAGTCACATTTTTACACACACACACATTGCTATCCTTGTGTTGACTTCCATTGATTTTACTATGCCTAACCCAGACACTTTCCCTAAACCTAACCATTACTGATACATGCCTAACCTTAACCTAAACCTAATTCACACCATACCTCTAAACCTAACTAGTAGAGTTTAATAGCTTGTTAAACATTGTGTGGACCAGGCAAAGTGTCCTCACAACTACAAGTGTCCACACAATGCTGGTGGCCTGTCAAAGGTTCGTCCACACAAGTATAGCTACACATGTACACACACACACCCCCCCCACACACACACATTTGTTTTTCCTCAGTGCCTGGCATTAATAAAAAAAAAAAAAAAAAAAAAAAAAACTTTCAGTTTTAGCTCAGTTAGGATTACAAAAATTAGCCTAATACCAGAACAATGAGAGAGAGGATTTTAAAAATGTATTTGTTTAAAATCATGACATTTATTTTGAGCAAGAACATCATGCCTTTAAACACTGAAAAAGCCAAGATGATGCCATGGCTTGTCTACTTATGATAGATTTATTCATAACATTAAAAAGGTACATCTGGAGATCAATTTTAATTTAAATATTTTTTATTAACATCAACATGAAACTGTTTCCTTCAGTGGCCAAACATATGTAGACAGTTACTAAGGATGTGCATCCCAATAATTTTCATTAAATGATGTAATGTGTTTTTAAAAAAATCTAATGGAGGCTAATCAATTTTTCTTTATGTTAAGCCAATGATTGTTCTTGGGTAAGATCAATCATTACAAAATAGACATGGTTCTTTGTGTAGAGGCCCATTAGATAGAATTTTGCATCATATGGCACTTGCACTCCAACAATATCCTACATGGTACTAGTTTCTAGTATTCCTGGAGTTTGGGCCAGTTCCATAAACAGTGAACTATTAAATCATTGTGGACCATTAAGTCAACTGTCCAGGTGTAATTTAAGTCCACGTCAACCACTTGTATTGTAATAATTTCAGTCTAGTATTAGTTGATTGTTTTTCAAGCTTTTAAACATGCTATTTTCCACTCATCCTGTTTTATATCTTTTATAGCACTCTTCCATGTCACTAATATTTTAGAGCTAGACTGTCATAGAGGGCAAACGCATTATCAAACACACAAATTTGCTCCTTATCCAATTTATTTACCACTAGGTCTTCAACGTATTGGAGTTGTGGTTCAAATGCTTGATCAATGTTTGGTATGAATAGTGTGTCTCAACTGAATGCGGTTGAAAACATGTTTTTGAGAAGTGTCATATTTTATACACAGTTCCTCAAATGTTGTAAGAAAGTCATTTTAATAAATCTCATAAATTTGAATAAATGAACCTTACTTTCTAAACCCTTTTACGAAACCCAATAGTGTTATTTTGAATTTGGAAACTGGCCCTCGTCTTGTCATAGTGTAGATCTAAGAATCTAAGCTTTATTCTGGGCTTTGTGGCTCTCTGACTTGGGAGATTGATGACATTATCAAACAATTTCAGCAGTCAGAACCCGATACTGGTCTACCTAACAAAACTATGTTCCCTCAACTGCCAGGGCCTGTTTTCTCCACTAGATTCACACAGTCAAGTTTACCTGTCACTATGGAATCATCCGTTTTATTTACCTCACTAATCAGAGGTTTTGGTGGCCATCCATCCATAAGAATGGTAAATCCTTGTAGATGCACCTGTGAAAAATCCAGTAACCAACCCCTGCCTGTCATGTTCTGGTTTGTATTGAGGACCCAAATGCAGAGAAGTAAATAAGAATGTTTTAATAATAACAAAACAAGGACTTACAAACTCAGGAGGATCAAAACCGCAGCACTGGCAAACCAGGAACCAAGAAGGGAAGGAAGACAGGCAACAGGGAAGGCAGGAACCAGGCGGGGAAGAAAGACAACGAACCAGCGAGTAGTGACTGAGAAAGGACTGAATTTATACTGAGGAGGAGAGTGATGAGTGAAGCAGAGAAGGAGCAGGACTAATTAAGGGAAGCGGTTGCAGCTGAGGGGGAGTGAGCAGGTGGAGGTGATTAGCTGGGACAGGAGGTGAAATGGCTGGGAGACAGAAAACTGGGAAACTAGAGAGATCTTAAGAAAATTAAAGACAAGACTACGGGGAAACCAGAAAGTGCAGAAAACACAGGAAAAGACTAAGAATAACTAAACATGATAATGGAACTAAATAAGGGAAATAACTAACAAAAGACAAACACCTAGGGATCATAACACTGCCGGATTCCTTCAACCTCTCTTAATACCCAAACGTCCCTACTCACACATCGACTTTATCACTGGATTACCTATTTCAAAAAGTATAACTTAATAGTGCCACAATCTGCCTGTTTCTAAAGCATGCCATCTCATTCTTCTAAAGAAACTCCCTTCAGCCTTCCAAACTGCTCAACTCCTCATTAAACATGTCTTCTGTTACCAGGTCTTTGCCAAACTTAATGGCATGCAAAAGAGGGATTCAATCATTTGATTCAGCTATGTTGGAGAAGGGATGTATCTAAAACCTGCAGAACAGTAGCTCTTGAAGACCAGGATTAAAGACCACCGGTGTAAAGTCAACGACACTGAGCAGGCGATTGTGTACTGGCGTTATTTTGGTGTCTCGTGGTGCGCATGCGTCAGTGTCAGTCAGCCCGCCGAGACTGGCTCCCTATCAAGCACGGTTTTTAACTGGTTTTAAACCTTTTAAAGACTGGTTTTAACAGATTTTTAAACACCACTGACTTATTAATAACCAGGACGTTTTTTGGGAAGCGCGGAATACTTCTCCCCCACCATGCCTCCACTCACCTGCAGTCCTGGGTGTGATGGCTGCGCAAAACTTAGCCAGAGGGTTCTAGAGCTGGAGCAGAGGATCTCAACACTCCACCATATCCAGGACCATGAGCACGACGTGGACATCATCTTCGGCCGGACTTTCGCCGCCGCCAGCAGTGCACATCTGGCGGACACCATTCCCTGCTAGCCCGGCGAAGCTGTGGGGGGAGGATCCAACGCTGGGCCTCCAGGCGGACTCGGGGTGCCAAACGCCCGCGTAACATCTGCAGCAGAGGAGGACCGCTGGTTCCAGCAGGGGGCTAAACAAAAAGCCCCCATCAGCTCCACTCCGATGCTCCAGGGTGCCCGGTTAACGGTTGGGCCAGGCCATGGTGGAGGCGATTGGAGCAGCCGCCACCGCTCTCCTCCAACCTGCCTGCCTCTATCAAACCGTTTCAGCGCCCTGGATGCGGATTTCCCTCCTCTGACAGCCCCTGGTCGCCGTAGCTCCGTAGGAGCGCCGCCTAATCCCTCCCAGCAGCAGGAGCAACAGCCAGACTCCCGCAGCCCCCCACGTCGCGCCAAACCTCGGGCTGCAGCCAGAACTCGCCAAGGAGTGCTCCACTTCACCCCGAACCCACGGAACGAGCCCTAGGCGCCAATTAAACATTGCTGCAGTCCTGGGGATGCTTCTCCACCTGGCATACAGCAAGTCCTGGATGGTGAACAATCCTCTGCCCAGCGCAAACATCCGCCTGCAGACCCGCCGCCCACCACACTCATCATCGGGGACTCTATCATCAGAAACATGAGGATGAGAGGAGCCCTTAAACTGTGTTTCCCTGGAGCCACTGTCACGGACATTACCGAACAGATCCTGCAGCTCATTGATCATCACAAATCTGTGAGTAAAGTTGTGATTCATGCTGGCACCAATGACATTTATAAACATTCCTCCCCCACATCCTGATGTGCAAATGGTCCCTGGTCCTATGAACTCACCCCTGATTTGAACAGTAACTCACATACTGGACTTGGACCTTGTTCTACCTCATTCATACCTGTTATTATAAGCAGAGAGCGGACTAAAAATCATAAACCGAACAAATGCAATCCAAATAATCTCAAAAAGTTGCCAAAAGCCCCACTTTCAGTAAATCATACAGTCCCTCCATCTCCAATCACTATTAATATGGCACTTTTTAATGTTCGCTCTCTGCTGAACAAAACTTTTATAATAAATGATCTGATTTTAGACCATAATCTTCATTGTTTATTTTTAACAGAAACTTGGCTGAGTGCAGATGCCCCTGTTGTTCTTACAGAGTTCTCCCCACCTAATTTTAACTTCACTTATTCTACGAGGAGTAGCAAAAGGGGAGGCGGAACTGCTTTTATGAGTTCATCAACACTTTCCGCCAAACTTGTTTTATTTGATAACTATTTTACTTTTGAATATAATGCAAATGTTTTTAGCACTCCTCAGATTTTATGTGTCACAATTTATAGGCCTCCTAAAAAGAGTGCACTTTTTATTCAAAAATATTCAGAGTTTTTATCAATTTTGCACAACTCCTTTGAAAGGATCATTTTAGCTGGTGATTTTAATCTACATATAGATAACCCGTGTATCCTCTGTTGTTGACTTGGCTTTCTCTGACCACTACTGTGCGTTTTTTAACATCACCAGTTTTATTCAACAGGAGACCTCTGTGAGAACTGTCAGGAAGCACCATCTAACTCCTGAAGTGGCTGCAGGTTTTCTGGAAATTTTTAGAAAGAATCCTCCTTCCCCAGAGGGAAGGTAGACACCATCAGATGTAAGATTTTATCCTCTCAGAGTAACATGGCTTTAGACAAATCTGAGTGTGTGTCTTTACCAGAGGAAACGCTGGACAGTTTTGTCCTGGTAGAAGCTGGGACTCTTGATAAAGTTTTCTCCTCAGTGAGGCCCACCACATGTGTTTTGGACCCGATTCCCACTTCCTTTTTTAAGCAATTTTATGGATCTTTTAGAGATCAGATTTTAACCATGATGAATTGCTCCCTTCAGACGGGGGTCTTTCCTGCCGCCTTTAAAGGGGCAGTAGTGAGGCCCCTGTTGAAGAAGAGCAATTTAGATTTTTATGATTTTAACAATTTTAGACCGGTATCTAACTTACCTTTTTTTTTTATTGTTTTAATTCAACTTAATGATTTTATTAATGAGCACAATGTCCTGGAGAAATTTCAATCTGGTTTTAGGGTGAACCACAGCACAGAGACGGCCCTTCTAAAGATTTTAAATTATTTTAGATTAAACTATGATGCACAGAGGGTGACAGTGTTGGTTCTACTGGATCTAAGCGCTGCCTTTGATACAGTAGACCACACTATTCTTTTAACCCGTTTAAAACAGATTGGCCTCTCTGGTGCTGTTCACAAATGGTTCACATCGTATCTCACAGACAGGACTTTTATGGTAAGTTTAGATACCTGCTCCTCTAGGGTCCATAGGATTACATGTGGTGTGCCCCAGGGTTCGATTTTAGGCCCAGTGCTTTTTAACCTGTATATGCTCCCTCTTGGCAGCGTCATCAGAAGACATGGAGTCAACTTTCACAGTTATGCTGATGATACACAGCTGTACATCTCCATGTCTCACGATGACACACGGCCAATGGATGCACTTTTTAACTGCATTTTAGACATTAAATCCTGGATGGCAGAAAACTTTTTCCAGCTCAACCAGGACAAAACTGAAGTTTTAGTCATTGGTCCTGAGGCTCAGAGAGAGAAACTTTTACCAAAACTACAATCACTGTCTTTTAATCCCTCTTTACAAGTGAAGAACCTGGGCGTGATTTTTGATTCTGAGCTGACTTTTATTCCTCACATAAAAAAATATTACTAAAACAGGTTTTTAAGTAAAGTAAACATACGCTGTACACAGCCCGCCCCAAAACACAAGGGACACAATTGTACTCTTAAACCTGTTAAGATGGCCTTATTAAATGTCAGGTCTATAGTAGGGAAGACATTTTTAATCAATGATCTTATCACTGAGCATGGCCTTGATTTTATGTTTTTAACTGAGACTTGGTTAGATAAGAATAGCAGTGTTACTTTTATCGAATCAACCCCTCCCAACTTTAGTTTTGTCAACCAGGCCAGACAGAACAGGAGAGGTGGAGGAGTTGCTGTTTTATTTAATGAATCATTCCAGTGTAAGCAGTTATCTCTTGGAAGTTTTCCTTCTTTTGAATATGTTGCTGTACAGCTGAAGGCCTCATCTAGAGCCATGTTTGTTAACATTTATCGGCCTCCAAATTACTGTGCTGACTTTAATGATGATTTTAGTGAACTGCTGTCTATAATCTGTGTTGATTATGACTGTATAATTATTGTTGGTGATTTTAACATCCATGTTGACAATCCCCAGAACAAAGGGTCTAAAGACCTAAGTAACACTCTGGACAACTTCGGGCTGACTAAGCATATAACAGAGCCCACACATAATAAGGGTCATGTTTTGGACTTACTTATCTCGAAGGGTCTGAGCATTTCCAAGAATAATGTGCGTGATGTGGGCTAGTCTGACCATTGTTGTGTTTTCTTTGAGAGTATAATTTCGGTTCACATAAATGTTTTAACGGAGGTTATCACAAAACGATGTATAACTGAAAACACTACTGAGATCTTTAACCAGGTCTTCTCTCTAACACCTGCCCTGTCAGGGGGTTCAGTCAATGAACTTGTCAACAGCTTTAATGCTAAAATATTAAATGTTATGGATACTATTGCTCCCGCAAAGGTGAAAGTTATCTCTGGAACGAAAAAGTCTCCATTGAGAAATTCCACACTGGTGAGAAATGAAAAAAGGGAGTGTCGGAAAGCCGAGCGCAGATGGAGAAAAATAAAACTTCAGGTTCATTATGACATCTATAAAGAGAAACTTCACTCTTATAACTTACAACTGTGGAATGCAAGGAAGTCATATTTTTCCGACATCATCACCAGAAATAGTCATAGTGCTCGCACATTATTTGCTGTTGTCGACAGGCTAACAAACTCTCCTGTGTCAGTAGCACCTGAACTCTATTCCACCAAGGCCTGCAATGACTTTGCCAAATTCTTCACGGACAAAATCCAAAATATTAGACAAGCGGTTGGTTCATTAACGCCAGGTTCAGGTTATGTACAGTGTCCACGGAAAATCCGTTTAAACACCATGAAACAGTTTTATCTCATAAACAGCAAAGATCTGGAGGACATCTTACGTCAACTGAACTCCTCCTCTTGCTGCTTAGACATCCTGCCCACAGGCTTTTTCAAAAAGGTCTCAAAGATCTTGGAGTCAAATTCAATTCAATTCAATTCAAAATTACTTTATTAATCCCAAAGGGAAATTAAATGTTGTCATAACTCATTATGCAAGTTCCTTCAAAGATTTGTTGTAGATGCTGATGGCTGTGGGTAGGGATGATCTCCTGTAGCGCTCTGCAGATCTGAAGAAGCCTCTGACTGAAGACGCTCTGTAGTTGTATGACAGTCTGATGTAGAGGATCCTCTGGATCTATGGCGTCTTCTTTTCAACTCACCAGGGTTTTGTGGCTGCAGTTGAGGTATTATTTGAGCTTTTGTGATGTTAATCAGCTGCTGCCAGTTGTAAACCACCTTGTTGCCATGGTTATGCATCATAACAAATGTCCAAAAATAAAAAGTATCAGCAAAAATCTTTCCAGCTGCACAGCATTCAAAACCAGAGAGAACAGTTGTCCATAAAAACAATGTTTCTACCAGAAATGGAAGAATTAAAGTTTTAATAAAGAAAAAATATGAACCAAAGTAACAAAGCTACTCCAACATGCTCCCACCTTGAGCGGCGCAATTCTGGAAGTCAGATCTGAGTCAGATCTGTTACAGATTGTGAACTCATCTTTAATGTCGGGTGTTTTCCCAGAGCCCCTGAAAACAGCTGTAATTAAACCCCTACTGAAAAGAGAAAATCTGGACAAGACACAAATGAACAACTACAGGCCCATCTCCAATCTTCCATTTTTAAGAAAGATAATTGAAAAGGCGGTTTATCATCAGCTAAATGACTTCTTAAGACAAAGCAACTGCTATGACGTCTTTCAGTCAGGTTTTAGACAGCCCCACAGCACTGAGACTGCTCTGACCAAGTCATCAATGACATCCGTTTGAATACTGACAGTGGAAAATTGTCAGTGTTAGTTTTACTGGATCTCAGTACTGCATTTGATACAGATGACCACATTATTTTACTCAAACGACTGGAGAACTCGGTGGGTCTCTCTGGCACTGTACTAACCAGGTTCAAAACGTACTTAGAGAACAGGAAGTACTTTGTGCGTTCAGCGTCTATCCTCCACATGTCTGGAACAAACTCCCAGATAGCCTCAGATCAGCTGAAACACTCAGTTTATTTAAATCCAAGTTAAAGACCCACCTGTTCTCAGCTGCTTTTGATTAGATTTTTATTCTAAGTTTTAAAACTACACGGCTTCTTTTAAGATTTTTTCATATATATATATTTTTTTCTTCATTTTAAATCATGGTTTTTATTCCTGTACTTTATTTTTCTACACCCTGCTGTAATGCTTTGATGTTTTATTTAAAGCACTTTGAATTGTCTTGTAACATGAATTGTGCTATACAAATAAACTTGCCTTGCCTTGCCTTATCAACTAAAGAACATCGCCAGAGTCCGCCCCATTCTCTCTCGGGCCAATACGGAGACACTGATGCATGCTTTTATCTCCAGTAGAATTGATTACTGTAATCCCCTGCTTTCTGGTCTTCCCAAAAAGAGTATATCAGGTTTACAAATACTACAAAATTCAGCAGCACGTGTCCTGATAAAGACCAGGAGGCGGGAGCACATTACACCGGTCTTAAAATCATTGCATTACTGTTTATTTTTATACTTTAATTTATCTTAATCCTCGTTCCAGTGTTTCCTCTGTGGGAGCCCTCTGCCCCGGGAGCGGTGGTCGGCTGTGGCTGCCTGGGTGCTCTCCAGGTGAGCTTGGGTGGAGGTGGGGGTCTTGGCCTTGCCTCCACTGGGTGCCCTGTGTCGGTGCCTCGGCTGCTGCTGTTAGTCTACCGCTGCCGGGGCAGATGGCTCCTCTGATGGCGTTTCCTTGCATGGTTCATCTTCACTCGGCCCAATGTCCTTTTTTACTTTTTTCTTTTAACTGTATGTGTGCATGGGAGATGGGTTGGGGGGAGAGGGGTATAACTGTGACCATGCTTTTAAATCTGTGGGGGAGGGAAGGGAAGGTGGTTTTATGTGGGGTCATTTTAATCTGTAAAGCACTTGACATTTTCCCAAAATGCATTTACTAAAATGTAACTTATCAGTCAATTCTAATTACTTTGAAATATTTCCATCACCAGGCTCTGGATCTGGAACCCGTCTCCTCGAGAGGGGTTGGACTCTCTTCCACTCTGGGGTTGCCCCCGCTGAGAGGCGCCGAGCTGGGGTGGGCATACTTGTTGCCCCCCATCTCGGCGCCTGTACGTTGGGGTTTACCCCGGTGAACGAGAGGGTAGCCTCCCTCCGCCTTCGGGTGGGGGGACGGGTCCTGACTGTTGTTTGTGCTTACGCGCCAAACAGCAGATTAGATTACCCACCCTTCTTGGAGTCTTTGGAGGGGGTGCTGGAGAGTGCTCCTCCTGGGGACTCCCTTGTTCTGCTGGGGGACTTCAACACTCACGTGGGCAATGACAGTGAGACCTGGAGGGGTGTGGTTGGGCGGAATGGCCCCCCTGATCTTAACCCGAGTGGTGTCTTGTTATTGGACTTCTGTGCTCGTCATGGATTGTCCATAACAAACACCATGTTCAAGCATAAAGGTGTCCATATGTGCACTTGGCACCAGGACACCTTAGCCCGCAGCTCAATGATCGACTTGGTTGTCGTCTCATCTGATCTGCGGCCGCATGTTTTGGACACTCTGGTGAAGAGAGGGGCAGAGCTGTCCACTGACCACTACGTGGTGGTGAGTCGGCTCCGATGGTGGGGGAGGACGCCGGACAGACCTGGAAGGCCCAAACGTGTTGTGAGGGTCTGCTGGGAACGTCTGGCAGAGTCTCCTGTCAGAAGGAGCTTTAACTCATACCTCCGGGAGAACTTTGAACACGTCCCGGAGGAGGCGGGGGACATCGAGTCCGAGTGGACCATGTTCCGCGCCTCCATTGCCGAGGCGGCTGACCGAAGCTGTGGCCGCAAGGTGGTTGGTGCCTGTTGCGGCGGCAACCCCCGAACCCGCTGGTGGACACCGGCGGTAAGAGATGCTGTCAGGCTGAAGAAGGAGTCCTACCGGGTCTTTTTGGCTTGTGGGACCCCTGAAGCAGCTGATAGGTACCGACAGGCCAAGCGGGATGCGGCTCGGATGGTTGCTGAGGCAAAAACTCGGGCGTGGGAGGAGTTTGGAGAGACCATGGAAAACGACTTCCGTACGGCTTCGAAGCGATTCTGGTCCACCATCCGGCGTCTCGGGGGGGGAAAGCGGTCTGCCACCAACACTGTTTACAGTGGGGATGGTGTGCTGATGCGGGACGTTTTGGGTCGGTGGATGGAATACTTCGAAGACCTCCTCAATACCACCAGCATGCCTTCCAATCTGGAAGCAGGGTTTGGGGACTTGGGGTCGGGCTCGCCAATCTCTGGTGCTGAGGTCACCGAGGTCGTTAAAAAGCTCCTCGGTGGCAAGGCTCTGGGGGTGGATGAGATTCGGCCGGAGTTCCTCAAGGCTCTGGATGTTGTGGGGCTGTGTTGGTTAACGCGGCTCTGCAATATTGCGTGGACATCGGGGGCAGTTCCCTTGGATTGGCAGACCAGGGTGGTGGTCCCCCTGTTTAAAAAGGGGGACCACAGGGTGTGTTCCAACTACAGGGGGATCACACTTCTGAGCCTCCCTGGTAAGGTCTATTCAGGGGTTCTGGAGAGGAGGGTCCGACGGATAGTCGAACCTCGGATCCAGGAGGAACAATGCGGTTTTCGTCCTGGCCGTGGAACACTGGACCAGCTCTACACCCTCAGCAGGGTCCTGGAGGGTGCGTGGGAGTTCGCCCAACCGGTCTACATGTGTTTTGTGGACTTGGAGAGGGCGTTCGACCATGTCCCTCGGGGGGCCCTGGGGGGGGTGCTCCGGGAGTATGGGGTACCGGGCCCCTTGATACGGGCTGTTAGGTCCCTGTACGACCGGTGCCAGAGTTTGGTTCGCATTGCCGGCAGTAAGTCGGGCTTGTTTCCAGTGAGAGTTGGACTCCGCCAAGGTTGCCCTTTGTCACCGATCCTGTTCCTAACTTTTATGGACAGGATCTCTAGGCGCAGCCAAGGCGTTGAGGGGATCCGTTTTGGTGGCCTCAGGATCGGGTCTCTGCTTTTTGCAGATGATGTGGTCCTGTTGGCTTCATCGGAGCGTGATCTACAGCTTTCGCTGGAAGCTGTTCGCAGCCGAGTGTGAAGCGGCTGGGATGAGAATCAGCAGCTCCAAATCCGAGGCCATCTATGGTCACAAACTCTGGGTGGTGACCGAAAGAACAAGATCACGGATACAAGCGGCTGAAATGAGTTTCCTCCGCAGACTGTCTGGGCTCTCCCTTAGAGATAGGGTGAGAAGCTCAGTCATCCGGAGGGGGCTCAGAGTAGAGCCGCTGCTTCTCCACATCGAGAGGAGTCAGTTGAGGTGGCTCGGGCATCTGGTCAGGATGCCTCCTGGACGCCTCCCTGGTGAGGTGTTTCAGGCACGTCTCACCTGGAGGAGGCCCAGGGGATGGCCCAGGACACGCTGGAGGGACTATGTTTCTCGGCTGGCCTGGGAGCGCCTTGGGGTTCCTCCCGAGGAGCTGGAACAAGTGGCTGGGGAGAGGGAAGTCTGGGTCTCTTTGCTTAGGCTGCTGCCCCCGCGACCCGACCCCAGATAAGCGGAAGAAAATGGATGGATGGATGGATATTTCCATCACAATAAGCATGTGGCAACAAATCAAATCAAACTTTATTTATAAAGCGCTTTTCATACAAGAAGTAGCATCACAAAGTTTGATTTGATTTGTTGCCACATGCTTATTGTGATGGGAATATTTCAAAGTAATTAGAATTGACTGATAAGTTACATTTTAGTAAATGCATTTTGGGAAAATGTCATGTGCATCAGAGTGCCTTTACAAATGTCAGTAAGGAGCAGCTGTCATCAGGAAACCCTTTGACCTCGTTCCTTATACTCTGCAGTGTAAAGTGATTTACCCTTCACATCAGGACTGCATAAGGGGAACTGAAGAAGATGATCTTTGATTACCAAATACCATATAATACTAGTAATAGGAGGGTGAGGGGGGAGGTTGAGCATGGCACAGTTCTGGGTGAATGGTTTGTCTTGCAATCTGGCCAATCTACTTATGACATATTTTAAACACTTTAAGAAAAAGCAATTTTTTCCATGACAGCATGGTGCCCAACATGCTCCCAGCAAGCGGTACAGACTTGCAGGGAGGACTTAAAGCTCATATACAGACTCTGCAAAACCAGCTTGCTTTTCAACATAAACACCGTCAGAACTCTCACCCTCCCGTTGGCTATCGTCCCCAGACCACACCCCCTGATATGAGTACATGCATTGTCACAGTAAGGGAGAGAGCGCAAAACAACAATCACAGTTATTGTGAAGTAGTATGGTGGAATAGTCTTTTGTTTTCCATGACTTCAAATGCCATTTTCTTTTTGGGAATCAGGTAGTTTGTCCTAAAGTTGCAGTAGTAGCAGCCAGCTGTTTTATTTCTCTGACATTATTTAACGGAGAACCTCTCACACCGGTGGTGTTCTGTTACAAAATGCGGGAGCGTATATTGAGTGGAGGACCCAAGTTAATGCGGAAGTGCACTTGTCCGGTGAGACAGACAACCGGATGGTTCAAACGTTGGTTCTACACTGAGCCATGTTATTGGCTAAGGTTTTTAGACAAAAGCGACAGACCACTAATTTCTTTCTTCCTTTTTTTTGTTGAGGCTATGGCCTTTACTGAATGAACTGGATCTCCCATAATCCTTTCACTGAACGGACTGCATCTCCCAGCACCCATTGCGCTGCCCTCGACCCATTCTCATTGGTCTGTGGCCATTGATGACATCACAGAATTGATAGAAGCAGCGCGAATATTGAAATCTTGGTCTCTTTTGGTCCCAGAACGGTGCCTGTGAGGAGACGCTTTAATCCACTGCTAGCATTTTCCCCTTTTTCTGTTCAAACCTGCTGGACCAGGAAGAACTTCCCTTTTAAACTTCGAAGTGAATCGCCCGATCAAACGGACTTTCCTGTACGTGTAACCAGGTAGTCCGCTGGCCATCTGAGCTCTATTGAAAACAGGCCTGAGTCCCTCAGCACCTAAAACTCGGACGTCCGCTTTTCTGACCTCGGTTTTGCGCAAAACCGCTCCTTTAAACTGGACACTTTCTACGTTCTTCGTCGTGGACTGTGGAGAGATGCCCCCACCAAGTAGGATTAAACTGGTTCATATCTTTGGTCTGGGTAGAGGAGAATTAGGTCTTGACGGTTAATATCCGTTTTCTGTTGGTTAAAATAAGTTTGTCAACTGGTTAACTACTGTCATTCTTGGTCGTCTGTCGCCGTACACCGACCCTGAATGTGCATGCCTTTTGTGTTTTATTATGTGACTTTGGTGGCAACCAGAAGCAGTATATTATATTGTGTTATTTCCTTGTTTGTTTATTGTCCGCTGCGGTCGGCGCGTGTCTGTTTGGACAGGTCGCGTGGACTCAGTAGATCCCCTTTCTCCGTCGCCCTCGTTTCCTTTGTCCAAGCCACCATTGCTAATGAAACTAGCGTTTTGTTGAATTGCCACGCGGTCTTCCTTTGTCTTCCTTTGTGAACCGATCGCGCCAATTGATAAGACTTGAGTTATTAATCGCATTGAGTGTGCTAAACTGAACCCCCCTCATCCGCTCGCTGTCTCCAACACACACACACAGCGCTGCACACACACACACAGCCGCACACACACGCCCCCTTCCCTCGACGTTAACTTTGTTCTATATTTTTGCATGCGTTAGAATAGATGGAAATTATGAATGAAATGTAATCTGTAAGGTGACCTATTTCATTAATAAATTCCCTTAAGTAACGAGAAGTTTCCTGTGCTATTTCAGTGTGTGCTGTAAAGTTTGTTTTAACCCTGCGGACGAACTCTACGCCTTTTCAGAGAGACTGACAGTCTGGTTTAATTAAAATGATCTCATTTATGAGATTGGTGCCCCGAAATCTTTAATAAACAGGTTAAACTCGAACGTCATCAATAATTATATTAATATTAAATTATTCATTATAATTATTGATGCTCAGAAAACCAGACAACAAATATTTATTATTAGTAGTTACAACATTTTTTATCTCCATAAAATATTTATAGCTATCCTTTGTTAGAACGTTGTGAAGAGGCATTAAAACATTTTTAAGCAAGCATGTTTTGCAGATTTTCCACAGCAGCTTTAAAATAAAAAGTGCGATCGAGTTTCTTTTTAAGCTACTTGTTAATTAGAGGAAAGTGCACATTTGTATGGCGAGAGAAAGGGGGTTTAGTTTGGATTCCTGTCTCTATTATTTTTCTAAAAAGAGAAGCTTAAGCATCAATCAATTACAGATAATCATAGACGACAGAGAAGGATAAAATTAACTAATAATATGTTGAGAAATTAACAGCATAAACTGTGGTTTTAACCACTGGGTTTTTTCTTCTGGGGGTTAACAGTTAATATCGCTAAAGCTTTCTGCAGACAGAATGTTTCCTTTTGGGAAAGTTTTGGAACCCTGGCAGAGGAATCTGCCTGGGGGCAGGGTATTGCAGCTCGACACTCTCAAAAAACAGGGGCTATGGCATTCTTGAGGCATGTGTTCAAAAACTAAAGAAAGAGGAGACTTATGGTAATGTTTAACCAAAGGAGAGGATAAAACCCTAATTAGGAGCAAGATAATTGGCAAAAGATACTGATACCTTGATTGTATACCATACTTTTTTGATTACTTAGTTGCATCACCCCTTGCTGTTAACTTGGAGATTGATGATTACCTAGGTTACTCTGTGAATTTGGTTTTCTAATTGGACTTTGGGTTTAATTGGATGTTTGGTTAATTATAGTTCCACCAGGTAAGTTTCAAAGTATAATCTTTGCTTGCTAGCTGCTGACGGAGGAGCAGCCTCTCCGAACCTCTCCTAATCTCTAGTCTTATTCTCTTTTCTTATTTTCTATTCTTAGCTTTTCTTTGCTTTTTTTTTCTTAGTTACTTTAAACACCCAGCCTCTGGAGTCACTGTATTAGACTGGATATCTTTTTTTGGATTATTTTCTGAAGGACTGTGGAATACCGAAATTACGTTTTGCACAGCTGAGGACTTTGAGAAACTGCTCCAGAGAATTGAAACAATCGAGACGAAGATACACCATCTTCAGATTAATTTTGATCTAAACACTGGATATGGCAATGAGACAACTTTACCGATGAATATACGCAGGAGGAAGAACCTGGCAGTCTGGTGTTATCTTGGTCCAACAGTCTCGCACAGAAACCACAGAACAATGCTACTCCTCCAGCCAAAAGGCGTTTAACGGGTAGAACACCCCATTTCCATTTGACAAAGACTGGCCGGCTTTAAAGTGCACTGAATCTACACCTGCTTTCTCTGCTCCAAGGAAGAAAAAAAAACTGCAACCCATAAAAAGAGACATCACTCCCCCTGAAATACCACTGAGAAACAGATTTGCAGCCCTCAGTTCCCCAAAAGACCACGCACGCAGCCCCTGGGACCAGTCAAGGCCACCAGGAGAAATCCATCCAAATGAAGCTGACACATACGAAAGTAATAACCCCCCAGCAGAAGTTCTTATTGTACATGATGGATCAATTAATGGTATCAAAGAACTCTAGCCAGAACACTAACGTTATCAGCTGCCCAACAATACAGTTAAATAAATATCAGAAAAATCCAGACGATTTTAGAACAACACTCTAAGCTGGAAAAGCTTGTTATCCCCAGTGCAACTGATGTAACCAAAAAACAATCAGAAATTCTCAAAACAGATTTCTCTGATCTGCTACAGAGACTAGATGAACTAAACATAAACATCTTTATCAGTGTTGATCCCATTTATTTTTAAATTTTAAATATTTGGATCTGCAAAACACTTGTTCAAGGCAAACAAGCGTTATCTTAACAGAGCTGGACTGAGACTGTTGACCTCAAATATTCTCTGTTATCTGAATAAACACTTGATAAACCACCCGAGAGCTGACCTCAAAGCACGGCCTGTGGATTCTATCAGAAAACAAACATTGACATCACTAGCCCAGACAGCTGCATGGACTGACAGAGAACAAACATTTCCAGCAGGAAGTAAAGATGTACACTGAAGCTGAAAAACTGAGGTAGGAGTGCTGAATGGAACTGTTTGCCTATAACTTATTCTAGTTCAACGATGGTGCTCTTTGTTTAAGGGCTGAGTCCATAGGCAAAAAAGGAAAAAAATACTAAGGCACTCATTTAAAAATAATAATAATAAGCCTTTATTAAATCATATGGCTAGGAAAGGTAAAAAGTGCTCCCACGTTTCGGCTAGGGGCTTTCATAAGGGAGTATAACCTGAATGGTAAAAAACAAAAACAATTAAAAGAACCTGCAAGACTGGTACCAGGTGCTGCCACTCAATTCATCAGCACAGAAAAACAGACCAAGGAGGTCACATCCAAAGTCCCACAGCAGGGGGCCTCGCAGCCAAAAAAAGGAAAGAGTCACAAGCAAATATAACAGCTCATCCATCATTCACACAAAGCTATCAAAGAGTTATCAATCTAATATCAACAATTCTTACAAAAAATTATGATACTCTAAATCCTCATTGAGTCCTGGACACTGTGTTGCTTTTAGCTTAAATATCCCGTTGGTTGAGTTGCTTTTGCCTATCACCTCCCCTTAAGGTGTGGGGTATATAATCAATACCTATAGCCCTAAGGATGGAGGGATCACTGTTGTGTTTTTCTCTGAAATGGCAAGCCATTGGGTAGTTATCATTTTCTGTTCTGATTGCATATTTATGTTTAGAGATTCTGTCAGGTAATCACCGTTTGGTTCTGCCAACATGAAACACATCACACAGAGGACATTACAGCTCACCACTGTGATTTTGGCAGTTGTTTACATTCCACCTTCAGCCGTTGCCGACAATGCATGTGATGTCATCAGTTCCATTGTTGCTAAACTACAGACACAGCACCCCAATGCATTTGTGGCAATATCTGGTGATTTTAATCATGCCTCGCTCTCTACTACCCTTCCAACATTTCAACAGTTTGTCAGCTGCTCTACAAGAGAAAACAGGACCTTGGATTTGTTTTATGCAAATGTAAAGGATTCATACATGTCCAAACCAAGACCTCCTCTGGGACAATCAGATCACAATCTGGTTTTTCTCTGTTCAGAATATAAACCCCTTGTTCAGAGGCAACCTGTGACAAAATGAACTGTGAGAAAATGGTCACAGGAAGCTGAAAAAGCCCTGCAGGGTTGTTTTGCAACCACAGACTGGATGACTCTTTGCCAAGCACATGGAGAGGACATCAATGCCATTACTGAGTGTGTGACTGACTATATAAACTTCTGTGTGGACAACATCATCCCCACCAGAACAGTGAGATGCTTCCCTAATAACAAACCCTGGATCACCAGTGACCTGAAGGAACTGCTAAACAAGAAAAAAAGAGCCTTCAGGGAGGGACACAGGGAATTACTGAGGAGTATACAGAAGCAACTTAAGGTTAAGATCAGAGACAGGAAGTAGGCATACAGGAAGAAGCTGGAGAACAAACTACAGAGGAACAATATCCGAGATGTCTGGTCAGGAATGAGAAAGATCACAGGTTTTAAGGACAAGAAGGATTGGATAGATGGAAGTCTGGACAGAGCCAATGAACTGAACATATTCTTCAATAGCTTCAGTTCAGGAACTAGCTCAGCATCCCCCTCTCCTGTTCCCAGCCAAACAGACATCCCACTCTCCTCTGATCAACAGCTTTCCTGTTACACCTCGGATGTTTTATCCTTCACCTCAGCCATGGACTCTTCTAATTCCACAAGTTTGACTTCAACCAAGTCAGGAAATGCTGCTACCCCCTTTGCCTCCCCCTCCCACTTGTCTGTCTCCAAAAGTCAGGTGAGGAGGCAGCTGGAGAAACTGAACCGGAACAAGGCTGCAGGTCCAGATGGTGTAAGCCCCAGAGTCCTGAAGGCCTGTGCAGAGCAGCTCTGTGGGATTCTGCAGCACATCTTCAACCTTAGCCTAACTCAGGAGAAGGTTCCAGTGTTGTGGAAGACATCCTGCCTTGTTCCAGTACCCAAAAGAACTCACCCATCAGTCATCAATCACTATAGACCTGTTGCCCTGACATCCCACATCATGAAGGTCCTGGAGAGACTCCTGTTGGCACCCCTGAGTAAGCAAACAAGAACGTATCAGGACCCACTGCAGTTTGCTTATCGCTGTGGAGTTGGAGTTGAAGATGCCATCATCCACCTACTTCAACCAACCCACTGTCATCTGGACAAAGCAGGCAGCACTGTGAGGATCATGTTCTTTGATTTCTCTAGTACATTTAAGACAATTCAGCCTGATTTGCTTTGTCAGAAACTCCTGAAGACACAGGTAGAGCCCTCAAGAATTTCCTGGATCAATGACTACCTGACCAACAGACCACAATTTGTGAGACTGAAGAGTTGTGTGTCAAACTAGGTGGTCAGCAGCACAGGAGCACCAAAATGGACCGTACTCTCACCATTCCTTTTTACTCTGTACACCTCAGACTTCCAGTACAAATCAGAGACCTGTCATCTGCAGAAATACTCAGATGACTCTGCAATTGTTGGGTGTATCAGAGATGAACAAGAAGCTGAATAAAGAGAGCTGGTGGACCGCTTTGTGACATGGTGTGGAAACAATCGTCTCACCTTGAATGTGAACAAAACAAAGGAGATGATTGTAGATTTCAGAAGAAACAGGGATAAGTCAAACACTGTTTCCATCATGGGAGAAGAAGTGGAGGTGGTTGAGGAATATAAATACCTCGGAGTTCACCTTGACAACAGACTGGACTGGAGGCGCAACAGTGAAGCCGTCTACAAGAATGGACAGAGCAGACTGTACTTCTTGAGGAAGCTTAGGTCCTTCAAGGTTTGCAGCAAGATGCTGCAGATCTTCTACAAGTCTGTTGTGGAGAGTGTAATCTCTTCAGCCGTCATCTGTTGGGGTAGCAGCATCAGAGCCAGGGATTTAAAAAGGCTAAACAACCTGATAAAGAAGGCTGGTTCTGTTCTTGGGACAACTGCGGAAAATCTGGAGATGATAATCCAAACAAGGATTCTTCATGAAATAAAAAAAAATAATGGACAACCCTGAGCATCCTCTTCATGAGACAGACATACAACAACAGAGCGTCTTCAGTCGGAGGCTTCTTCAGTTTCGCTGCAATACAGACCGCTACAGGAAATCCTTCCTGCCCACAGCCATCATCATCTACAACAACTCCTTAAAGAATTAATTATATGAGCTATACCAACACTTAATTTCCCTCTGGGATCAATAAAGTATTTTTGAATTTGAATTGAATATTACAAAAGAAGTTTTACAATTGATAAAATGTTTGATTTCAAAGGTTGTGTTACCATGTATATCTTGAAAGTTTTTGTGATTGATCACAGTGGAGCAGTGATTACACTGACCACACTGAAAACTGCCTTGAGGTTTAGTTGATAACCATGTAAATTTAGGAGTTGCTGGTAAGTGGCTGTGGACCAGTTTGTCACTCAGAGTAGGTGAACGTTTAAAGCTGAAAACAGGAGGCCAGAAAAAAATTCTTAGAGAGACATCACATTGTAATAAGTTCCAGTTTTTTTTTAAATTATATTCTTAATGTGATTGGCCTCTGTGCTAAGTATCGTAGAAAAGAAAACTCTTTCTGAGCACCGCCTAGTAACTATTTTTCAAGAGGGACTGTCGTTTAAGATTTATTACTTTATTTTTGGCAGTTTGGACCACACTTTTACTGTAGCCTCTCTGTATAAATCCTTCTTCCATCCTTATGGCTTTTCATCAAAATCATCTGTTTGATCACAAATTCTTCTAAGTCTCTGAAATAGATCAAAGCGAATTTTTTCTTTCAGATGTTTTGGATGATAGCTTGTGGCATGCAGTATGGTATTGCGAGAATTGGATTTTCTTTACATAATGGAATGTAGAAAACCTTCCTTGTCTTTAAAAATTTCCAGATCCAAAAAACAAATCCTATGCTTATCAAATTCCAGAGAAAATGTGATGTTTTTAATTGTAAAATTCATGGAAAGCCAATAGTTCAAGATCTGATCCAGACCACAGTAATAGAAAATCATTGATGTACTTGCCCCAGTAAATAATTTTGTTACAAAAAGGGTTCTTAGTGGAGTCAAATATAAAATCTCGTTCCCTTTTTCCCATATATAATCCTGCGTAAGAGGGACTAAAGCATGCTCCCAGCCTTTAGCCTGTTGGAATAGGCGGTCCTAAAAGATAAAAACGTTATTATTCAGAGTCCATCTTGTAAGCTTAAGCAGGAAATTAGCTGGAAGAAATTCTATTTGGGATCTTTCATTAAATAAATATTGATTTAGGTTGATTTAGGTTTGAAAAAAGTTTTTGATGTATCATTGTTAGCAGAGTCATTAGTTGACACTAAGGGACAAGAGTTCAAATTGTACTAGGCCTTGAGATGTAAAATTCCTATAGAACCCTGGGGCCAGTGAAGGCCACCAGGAGAAATCCATCCACATGAAGCTGACACATATGAAAGTAGGCCTATTTGACGGGAATTTCAAACATTTGTCCAGTAAATTGAAAACCTGCCGGTCACGTTGTCCAGTGCCATTTTCTTTCTAGCGGAAACCCTGATGTGTGACTTTTGAATAATGTCGGGCTGTAATCGGGTTCGGGCTTTAATAAGATATCAATCAAAATATACTCTTCGGGATCGGGCTGAATTCTCTTGGGCCGGGTCGGGCCGGGTCGGGCCCAGCTTTTAAGGCCCGATTACAGCTCTACTCTGGACATAATTATCTGCAAAGGTTTAAATATATCTGACATCTTGGTAATTGATATTGCGCTATCTGACCATTTCTGTGTTTTCTTTGAAAGTACCATCTCTGCTAAAATATCTAGCCACAGTGAGATAACTGTGAAAAAGGTTTTTCTCTGGGACAGTTCAGTTGAAACCTTTAAAAGTATTTACCCTTACACCAAATCCCCCTCATTTCCCAACTCCAACTCAGTAAACAAGCTGGTAGATAATTTTCTCGTGAAAATTTCCGACATCATTGATTCCATTGCTCCAACTAAAGTGAAAGTATTATCAGGTAGAAAGAAGTCTCCGTGGACAAGCGATACCAGTACGTGGTGAAAAACGGGAGTGTCGACGAGCTGAGAAAAAATGGCGGAAAACTCGACTCCAGGTTCACTGTGAGATCTACAAAGAGACACTGAACAGATGTCAGTTAACTTTAAAAGATACTAGGGAATCTTTATTCTCTGAAATCATTAACAGAAACATTAATACTGCACAGACTCTGTTTGCAACAGTGGAAAGACTAACTAATTCTCCAGTGACAGAAGCCTCTGAACTAAACTCAACCGGGACCTGCAATGAATTTGACAGCTTTTTCACTGAAAAGATTCTAACAATTAGACGGCAGCACCGAGCCCACTATCAATGTTATACCAACTAACACCAATGTAGAAAAAATGTCAGAATTCCATGAATTAAACCAAAAAAACCTAGAAGAAGTCATCAAAGTGCCCCTGGCATGAAATTAGCATTTTTTGAGTTTTTTGGTCATACTTGTTAGTTTCCCCAGCCTGCCTATGTCCCCTAAGGGGTTAAAACTACTGATTAGTGTTTTCTTTGTCCCCGGGTATGTCTGCCTACATAGTGAAATTAATACTCAGAAACGGGCTGTTTTGCAGTTCGGCATATGACCTCATGTTTCGCTATATGTCGTCACTGAGTTCCAGCCAATTACCCTCTTCTCTGAACTACACTCTCCAAGTCCCTCCCCCCGCAGCGCGTATTACAACCTAAACAACGAGAGCTACGGTAAAAGGCAAACAACAAACCGACAGCATGGAATCCAGACCGCATCGACACTGTCCTCCCAACTTCCTCCCCACTGAAAAGCTTATGGATGGACTTCATTTATGCAGGGAATGTACTGACCGACTACTGAAGCGCCTGGTCGTTTGTGGCAAACATTTCTCCGACGAATGTTTTATTAACTTGGGACAATACAGCAGTGGATTCGCAGATCGTCTTAAACTTTTACCAGGATCAATACCAACTCTCCATGAACCAGCAAATATCCCTATACAAGTAAGTAGCCTATATTTCAATATAGTCCAATAATGTCCTTCAGCTGTTTTATACCAGTGTTTCCCACACAGAATAATCTGTGGCGGTGCGCCACAGATTAAACTGTGACCGCCACAGATTCAACACCGACCATAAAATAAATAAAAAAATCAACACCGACTGTCACATATTGCGTTTCGTTTTTCTTTTTGGTATTTCAAACACGCAGCGCATTCATTCCCTACTCTCTTTTCGTCTCTGTCACTCATGCGTCTCTCGCACACACATACACACACACGCACACACACACACACACACACACACACACACACACACACACACACATATGCCAGAAAAGGTCCTAAATAGGATAGCAATACAAGAACACACATACACACAAACACACACACAGTTCCTTCCCTCCGTGCACAACACGTCTGTCTGGATCACCTGTGGAAGACATGCTCTACCTTTCTGGTTCCTCCTCAGGTGCCTCGCTGTCCGGATCAGATTCCGGATCAAATTGAAACGCCATAACAGTAGCCGATAACTGAGCCATGACTGTTGTGGTGAAGCTAGAGACGTAATGAGGACGGATGGATGATCAAATATTTGATTAGGCCTGTAATTTGTAAACAGATTATTGTTCAACACACAATATAATTAGGCCTAAACCTAATTACATTTCATGCATAGGGTAATATTGGAATTTGGGCAATTTGTGGTGCGCAAATGCATGTCTGTCAATGTTTCCTCAGATGCGGACGTTAGAGACTCAAACGACTATAGAGACACATGGCCTGGGCCCCGGCCACCAAAATTCGGTCGTTTTCTGCTAATGCTAAAAGAAGGGCCTCCTAGTAGGGGCTGCAATTCTTCAACAAGGCTGAGCTACGGCAAACAATCCTTTGATACAGTGTTAAGGTACTTAGAGTGTGACTAAAAAGGGCCCAGACGTCGCGGGGAATTTCATCCCAGGGGCACTTTAACCAATTATGCTCCTCCTCTTGCTGTCTTGATATCCTACCCACAGCATTCGTTAACAAAGTTTTTCCTGTCATTGGGTCTGATCTGATTAAAATAGTTAACTAATCTCTCCTGTCAGATGTCTTCCCCAAGGCTTTAAAAACAGCAGTTATTAAACCACTGCTAAAAAACAACAAACTGGACAACACGTTAATGCAGAACTACAGGCCAATTACTAATCTTCCATTCATCAGTACAGTAATTTAAAAAGCTGTGTTTCAGCAGTCAAATAGCTTCATAACAATGACCAACCTGGTCTGGTTTCCGTGCTCACCACGGCACTGAGACTGCCCTCATCAAAGTTTTCAATGACATCTGCATAAATACAGACTGTGGTAGAACCACAGTGCTGGTTCTGTTGGACTTCAGTGCAGCATTTGACACTGTTGATCATGATATACTATGGGAATTACTGGAGAGTTGGGTTGGACTCTCTGGTACAGTACTTGGCTTTTTCAAGTTTTACCTAAAGAACAGGGTCTTCTTTGTTTCAATAGGAAACTTTTTATCAGAACAAACATAAATCACATGTGGGGTGCCCCAGGGCTCCATCCTGGGGCCCCTCTTATTTAATATCTACATGCCCCCACTAGCCCAGATTATAACAACCAATAAGATTAGCTACTATAACTATGCAGATGATACTCGGCTCTACATTACAATGTCACCAGGTGACTTTGCACCCATCGAAACCCTAAGTAAATGCATCGAGCAAATCAATGGATGGATGTGCCTTAACTTTCTCCAGCTGAACAGAAACAAAACAGAAGTAATTACTTTTGGACCTAAAGAGGAACAGTCAATAGTCAGCACAGAGCTTCAGTTAAAACAGCTAGAAACTACTGATCAGGCCCGAAATCTAGGTGAAGTAATGGAGTCAGACCTGAACCTTTAGGATCACATAAAGGCAATAGCAAGGTCAGCCTGAAGAACATTTCTAGGATTAAAGGACTGATTTTGCAACAGGACCTCGAAAAACTCATCCATGCGTTTATCTTTAGTAGGATTGATTACTGCAACAGCGTTCTCACAGGTCTGCCTAAAAAGTCAATTAGACAGCTGCAGCTGATGCAGAATGCTGCTGCTCGCGTCCTCACTAGAACCAGGAAAGTAGAGAACATCACCCCAGTTCTTAAGTCCTTACACTGGCTCCCTGTAGCTCAGAGAACAGACTTCAAAATACTTTTACTAGTTTCTAAATTATTGAATAGCTCCTAAGCACCTAAGTATGTTAAATATCTACTGTCAGTATACCAACCCTCCTGACCATAGTAATTTCAATTCATACCACAATCATGTATTAAGTCCAGTCAGGTTAAAAGGTTCTATCTACGGATAAAGTAATCTCTGGTCTTCTGCATCAAAACCACAGACCTTCTTCACTGATGATAATTAAAACATGGATTTGCTCTAACAATTAAGAGTGATCAATTGATTTCCTTTTCGATTAATTTATGTTAAACTGATCTGAAGATAATCTAACTGCTGATCCATAATTCATTTTCAAGCCTGGCTCTCACAGTTAATGAACCTTGGCTGATTAAACTAGTTCGTGGAAATCATTGACAATTGTGTGGTGCATACAGTTGCATCAAGGTAATCTAAACCATACTCCCAATTAATTATTTGGATTAGCTCTCATATGTTTGAACTTACATGTTGTAACACTTAACTCAGCTCCTGAGAATCGCATCAGGAGGCCTTCAGAAATAAGGGTCTCCTGAAGGGTGACCCTCCCCTTCCGAGGGTACTTATTAGTGACTTTGGGTCACTGGACACGGAGGCTAAGGAGTACCAGAGATGGTCCTTGGGGTTCACGACAGGGAGTTAAAACCGAAAGAAAGAGTAGACATTTCAACAGATGTAATATCCCTCTGAGATGTACTTCAGTAGGCTATATCTCGCTCTCAGTTGGGTTTTTCCTAGAGTCCTGAAAGATGACGAGATGAGTGTTCCTCTCCGAGGGAACGGTAGCTGTCAAAAAGGCCTTTTCCTTTTTAAATGAATGAAATGGGGAACAAAAGAAACACCATGAATGGCATATAAACTCCCGGTGGGTTTTTTGGTTCTGACAAGTGAAGTCTCAACAAAGTCATATGGATGAGCAATCCCTGGTTACTCTGAGCTAATTCCAAGGCTAACATGATACATGTCTGATTACCATATGATTGTTCGATCATTGTTTTTTCCCCCTGCTCTCACCCCACCCATTAGGTAAATTATAATACCATCTTAAAATATTCCCTTTATGTTTTGGGTATTACTGTAGTAATAAAAGCAGGTAATGGGACAGGGATATTTCAAAGCAATTAGAATTAATTGATTAGTTATAATTTGTTAAATGCATCTAGGCAATATGTCATCTAGAGATAAACAGAGTGCTTAGACAGACAACATATCAGCAGGACACCCTCTGATCTCATTCCTTATACTCTACAGTGTGAAGTGATTTAACCTTGTGGGACCAGACATCAGGACTGCTTCGGATGGACTGAGGAAGATATATACTAGGAACAGGAGGGTGTGGGGGGAGTTTGAGCATGGTACAGTTCTGGGGGCACGCTTTGTCTTGTGCAAATATGTTTATGAAATATCTAAAACCCTTAAAGGACATCTTTTACCCCCTTTCCACTAGGGTCTGCTGGGCCCGGCCCGGCTCGGCTCAGCCCAGCCACTATCTAGCACATTTCCACTGGCTTTGTCTGTGCCAAACCGAGGCTGTATTGCGGACTACCTCCGGCACAGTCCAAAGCGTGCAGAGGAAACCCGAAACACCCACCTATGAACTGATTGGTCCGGTAAAGTTATGTCACTCTCACACCTACCTATGTAGTGGTAGCCACTGAATGGCCTGGTGGTGTGCATGTGAAGTGATGTAACAGACTAATGTCTGACCGACCCTAACTAAACAGCTGGCAATGATGGCTTGTTATTACAAGCCATGTTAGTACATTCCTGAGATGGCAATGGAAACACAACCAGGCCGTGCTGGAGTGAGCTGCAGGGGGCCAGGCCGGGTAGACCATAGTGGAAAAGGGGCTTTTGTTCAAGAAGAAGCTATTTTTTCCACGACACTCATTCAGGAGGAGTGAATGCTGCAAGTCAATGACTTGATGCAATTCAAAGGATTTCCTTGGATAGAAAATGTTTTAACTAATTGGAAAAATGAACTGAACTTAATGTAGGCCTTCTGTTTAAAGAGTAGGATCATTTGGAATGTATATATAATTGATTCAAAAATGTAAGAAAACTTTATTGATCCCAGAGGGAAATTAAGGGTTGTGGTAGCTCATACAATTAATTCTTTAAGGAGTTGTTGTAGATCATAATGGCTGTGGGGAGAAAGGATTTCCTGTAATGGTCTGTGTTGCAGCGAAACTGAAGAAGCCTCTGACTGAAGACACTCTGTTGTTGTCATGAAGAGGATGGTCAGGGTTGTCCATAATTTTCTTGATTTTATGAAGAATCCTTCTTTGGATCATCATCCTCTCCAGTGGTTCCACAGTAGTGCCAAGAACAGAACCAGTCTTCTTAATCAAGTTGTTTAGCTTTTTTAAGTCTTTGGCTCTGATGCTGCTACCCCAACAGAGGATGGCTAAAGACATTACACTCTCCACAACAGACTTGTAGGAGATTTGCTTGAAGGACCTAAGCCTATTCAAGAAGTACAGTCTGCTCTGTCCCTTCTTGTAGACGGCTTCACTGTTCAGTCTCCAGTCCAGTCTGTTGTCCAGGTGAACTCCGAGGTATTTATACTCCTCAACCACCTCCACTTCTTCACCCATGATGGAAACGGTGTTTGACTTATCCCTGTTTCTTCTGAAATCTACAATCATCTCCTTTGTTTAGTTCACATTCAAGGTAAGACGATTGTTTCCACACCATGTCACAAACCGGTCCACCAGCTCTCTGCATTCAGCTTCTTGTCCATCTCTGATACACCTGACAATTGCAGAGTCATTTGAGTATTTCTCCAGATGAGAGGTCTCTGATTTGTACTGGAAGTCTGAGGTGTACAGGGTGTAAAAGGAATGGTGAGAGTGCGGTCCCCTGTGGTGCTCCTGTGCTGCTGACCACCTGGTTTGACACACAATTCTTCAGTCTCAAACTGTGGTCTGTTTGTCAGGTAGTTATTGATCCAGGCGATGGTTGAGGGCTCCACCTGAGTCTTCAGGAGTTTCTGACAGACAAATCAGGTTGAATTGTGTTAAATGCACTGGAGAAATCAAAGAACATGATCCTCATAGTGCTACCTGCTTTGTCTAGATGACAGTGTGTTGGTTGAAACTGGTGTATGATGGCATCTACAAATCTAACTCCACAGCGATAAGCAAACAGCAGCGGGTCCTGATACTTGCCCCCCCCCCTGATGCTTATTCAGGGGGGGGCAACAGGATTCCCTCCAGGCCCTTAGTGATGTGGGATGTCAGGGCAACAGCTCTATAGTCATTGATGACTGATGGGGGATTTTTCTTTGGTACTGGAACAAGGCATGATGGCTTCCACAACACTGGAACTGAACCTGTTGAAGAATGTGTTCGGTTCATTGACTTTGTCCAGACTTCCATCTATCCAATCCTTCCTGTCCTTAAAGCCTGTAATCTTTTTCATTCGTGACCAGACATCTCTGATATTGTTCCTCTGTAGTTTGGCCTCCAGCTTCTTCTTGTATGCTGCCTTGCTGTCTCTGATCTTGACCTTAAGTAGCTTCTGTATACTCCTCAATAATTCCCTGTCTCCGTCCCTGAAGGCTCTTTTTGTCTTCTTTAGCAGTTCATTTAGGTCACTAGTGATCCAGGGTTTGTTAGTAGGGAATCATCTCACTGTTCTGGTGGGGAGGATATTGTCCACACAGAAATTTATATAGTCAGTCACACACTCAGTCATGGCACTGATGTCCTCTCCATGTCCTTGACAAAGAGTCATCCAGTCTGTGTTCTCAAAACAACCCTGCAGGGCTTCTTCAGCTTCATGTGACCATTTTCTCACAGTTCTTGTTGTCACAGGTTGTCTCTGGACAAGTGATTTATATTCTGAGCCGAGAAAAACAAGATTGTGATCTCATTATCCCAGAGGAGGTCTTGGCTTGGACATGTATGAATCCTTTACATTTGCATAAAACAAATTCAAGGTCTGGTTTTCTCTTGTGGAGCAGCTGACAAACTGTTGAAATGTTGGAAGTTTAGTGGAGAGCAATTCATGATAAAAATCACCAGATATTGCCACAAATGCATTGGGGTGCTGGGTCTGTAGCTTAGCAACAACGGAAATGATAACATCACATCCATTGTTGGCAACAGCTGAAGGTGAAATTTAAACAACTGCCAAAATAACACTGATAAACTCTCTTGGTAAATAATATGTACGAAACTTACTGCCAAGAGTTCAATATCTGGGGTGCAGAGATGACCCTTCACTGTAACATGTCCTGGATCACACCATCTGTTGTTGACAAGCACTGCTACTCCACCTCAGTTTCTTTTCCTGCTCGTCTTCAGAACTCTGTCTGCTCATACAGTCAGGAAGCCAGGCAGAGAGACGTTGGAGTCAGGGATTTGTTCCTGCAGCAACGTTTCAGTGAAACAAATAACACTGCATTCCCGATATTTGGACTGTGTCCATGTAAGGGTTGGCGTTCACCATCTTGTTTGCCAGTGATCTCACATTGCCCATTATGATCGATGGAAGAGATGGTTTGAAATTCCTCCTTATCTGTCTCCTTTTTGCTCCTGCCTGGCATCCACGCCTCCTCCTCCTCAATTTATCAGGGATTTGTGGCTTCTTAGTTAGGTATTATTTCAGCATTTCAATGATAATCAGCTGCTACCGACTGTAAACCACCTTGATGCCATGGTTACATATCATAACAAGTTATCAAAAAGTGAAGAATTAACAGCAAAAGTCCCTTCAGCTTCACAGCACCAAAAACTAGAAAGGATACAGATAAAAAAAAATAACATAACAGATTTCAATATTAGGGAGAGACAGGCCCTAGGCAAGATCCAATGTGTTTCCAGGTTCATTGTGTTGGGCCTTTAACTGACTGAACAAGATTAAAAGAGTCCATCCATTATCTATACTGCAGGGTAGAAGGGGGCTGGTGGTGGCCATCTCCGGCAATCATCGGGCAAGAGGCAGGGTACACCCTGGAAAGATCATCAGTATTAAAATAGTCTATAATATTTAAGAATTCAATAGTCAGGACTGTATTTAAGCAGCAAAGTTAAGTATTACAATCCCCTAAAAATATAATAATAATAATGGCTTGCATTTATATAGGGCTTTACAACTCCATTATTCATTCACTCTCATATTCACACACTGGTGGAAGCAAGCTATGATTATAGCCACAGCTGCCCTGGGGCAGACTTACAGAAGCGAGGCTGCCATATCGCGCCATCGGCCCCTCTGGCCAACACTAGTAGGCAGTTAGGTGAAGTGTCTTGCCCAAGGACACAACGACATATAGCAGGTGGAAGCTGGAATCAAACCCACAATTCAATTCAATTCAATTCAATTCAAAATTACTTTATTAATCCCAAAGGGAAATTAAATGTTGTTGTAACTCATTATGCAAGTTCCTTGAAAGGTGTGTTGTAGATGCTGATGGCTGTGGGTAGGGATGATCTCTTGTAGTGCTCTGCAGATCTGAAGAAGCCTCTGACTGAAGACGCTCTGTAGTTGTCTGATGTAGAGGATACTCTGGATCTATGGCGTCTTCTTTTCAACTCATCAGGGTTTTGTGGCTGTAGTTGAGGTATTATTTGAGTTTTTGTGATGTTAATCAGCTGCTGTCAGTTGTAAACCACCTTGTTGCCATGGTTATGCATCATAACAAATGTCCCAAAAAAAAAGGATCAGCAAAAATCCTTCCAGCTGCACAGCATTCAAAACCAGAGAGAACAGTTGTCCACAAAAACAATGTTTCTACCAGAAATGGAAGAATTAAAGTTTAAAAAAAGAAAAAACTATGAATTGTGCTGTGTGCACTGGTGGTCAATACACCAGTGCACATAGCACCACAGTGGACAGCTGGGTGTAAAATAGCTGCAGTTTCTACAGATTCTTAATTTGTAGAATTGCTCTGCTGAAGATGGCAGCATGTTGGAGCTCTGTTACTTATATTCTGATATTTTCTCCTTTTTTTACATGGCTTCCTCCATTTCTGGCAGAAAAATTTTTTTGGGGGGATAATTATTCTCCCTGGTTTTTGAAGTTGTCCATCTTAAAGAATTTTTTAGGATACTCTGTTTAACTTTTGGTCATTTGTGATGTGGCATAACCATAGTAACAAGCTGGTTTACAACTGGAAGTAGCTGAATAAAGCTGAAATAATACTTCAGCTGAAGACAAATCCTAGACGGGTTGAAAAAAGGTGGCGTCTTGGATTTGAATCAGGAGCAAAGAGGAGAAAGAGAATGAGGAAGGTCAAACCAGCTCTTTAATTAATCAATCATAATGGGCAATGTGAGAACACTGACACTGGTTGAACCCCAAGCCCTAACAGGGACTCAATCAGAGTATCAGAAATGCAGTATTATGTGTTTTACTGTGACATGGCTGTAGGACCATATCCCAGACTCCTATATCCCAGGCTTCCTGACTCTACAAGCCAACAGAGATTTAAATTCAAATTCAAAGATACTTTATTGATCCCAGAGGAGAAATTAAGTGTTGGTATAGCTCATATAATTAATTCTTTAAGGAGTTGTTGTACATGATGATAGCTGTGGGCAGGAAGGATTTCCTGAAGCGGTCTGTATTGCAGCAAAACTGAAGAAGCCTCCGACTGGAGATGCTCTGTTGTTGTATGACTGTCTCATGAAGAGGATGCTCAGGGTTGTCCATAATTTTTTTGATTTTATGAAGAATCCTTCTTTGCATTATCATCTCCAGATGTTCCACAGTTGTCCCAAGAACAGAACCAGCCTTCTTTTAAAGAAGAGTGGGAAAAGAAAAGGACATTGATTAGAGGTGCTTCTTAACAACTGATGGTGTCAATTAGGACATATTACTATTAAGTGTCGTTGAATTTAAAGCTATTCCCAAAACACTTCATGGAACAGCAAAAAGTAGTTTCCTGTATAAATTGTGACCATGGCTGGAATATTCTGTCTTAACAGATATAGCTTATTCCTTTGACTGCATCCATTTTGTAATATCAAATCAGGTGTACGCTATTCCCAGCAAAAGGACAACAGATGAGATTCTGGGATGTTTATAGTAATTTTTTGTCTTTTTCAGCACATAATCTTTCCCCACGTCTGTCTCCCTTTTCCTGCTACGGTGCCCCCCGGAGGCCGTTATGTACTAGAAAAATCAATAAATTTAGCTGCAGGGTCCAAAGCATGTGAAAAAATAGCAGCTAATAATCCAAAAATGACGGTAACTGAAATGGTTAAAGTGAAATTCTTTCTATTTTGACAGATCAGAAAGTTGACATCTATACCTAAATACTGTCTTTATTTACTTAGAAGAGGTAATGCTACAATACATACTTTTAAAGGGTTTTTGTGGATATTTTGTTGACTTCATTATATATAGGGGGTTTTCACATACCCTTTTAAGGACTTCAAGTATTGCCACCCCATCTAGACCATCTGCCACTCCATGCCCCCCACCCATGTAAATAGTTTTTGAGACTGAAGGGTTGTGTGTCTAACCATACAGTCAGCAGCACAAGAGCACCACAGGGGACTGTACTCAAGCCATTTCTTTTAACTCTGCACACTTCAGACTTCCAGTACAAATCAGAGTCCTGTTATCAGTAGACATACTCAGATGGACAAGAAGCTGAATACAGAGAGCTGGTGGACAGCTTTGTGGCATGGTGTGGAACAATCATTTTACCTTGAATGTGAAAAAAAGAAAGGAGTTGATTGTAGATTTTAATAGAAACAGTAAGGGGTCAAACACTGTTTGGATCAAGAGGGAAGAAGTGGAGGTGGTTAAGGAATATAAAAAAAAACAATTAAAAAACATTTATCCCACCGTTTTTTCCCATTATTTATCACCCAGTGCTCCTACCTAGTTCTAGGTTCTAGCTGTAGTTCTCCCTCTGCCAGCCCCGGGAGGGCCCCGCACTGAAACCCAAGCCTCCTTCATGCTTGGGGAGTGAGCAGGCCCTTCTTTTCACCTGATGGGGTGGGGTTTCCCTGGCTGGACGTAGCGCGTGGAAGAATCACATTATTCCAGCCAGATCCTCCCCAACCCTTCAGGTGCCCCGGCCGGGGGGAGGAGGCAGTCTATAGCCCCAGGACTAATGCATGTTTTTGTGGGAGTAACTCACATTAGCTGCTCAAGGGAACTCGGAGAGAACATGCAAACTCCACACAAAAAAGGCCCTTTCGCCAACTCCACCCAGGGTGTGGGTGCCGATGATGTGGGGGAACAAACACCCTCAGCGTCCCTGGCGGTAATTGAACCCAGGACCTACTAGCTGTAAAGTGAGCTGTGCCACCGTACACCCTGTGGTTGAGGAATATAAATAACTCGGTGTCCACCTGGACAGTAGACTGCACTGGAGACTCAACATGGAAGCAGACTACAAGAAGGAACAGAAAGGACTTTACTTCTTGAGAAAGCTTAAGTTCGTCAGTGTTTGCAGCAAGATGCTAAATATCTTTTACAAGTCTGTTGTGGAGACTGTAATCTCTTCTGCAATCATCTACTGAGGTAGCAGCTTCAGAGCCAGAGACTAAAATGGCTCAACAACCTGATAAAGAAGGCTGGTTATGTTTTGGGAACCTCTGGAGATTATGGTGCAAAGACGAATTCTTAATAAAATCCAAAACATTATTAACCCTGAACATCCTCTTCATAACACTGTCACACAACAAGAATTTATCCAGTCAGAGGCTTCTTCAGTGACACTGAAAAACAAACTGCAAACCCACAGCCATCAGCATCTACAATAACTCTTTGAAGAACCTTGAATAATATGAGTTACAATAACATATCCCTTTTGGATCAATAAGGTGTTTTTGAATTAAAATACATTGATTTGTTACAGTCTGGAGGGAAACTGACAACTCAATGAATGTATGAATCTATGCAATGAATCTAGTATTAACCAGAGCTAACCTGGCTAAAGCAAGGTCACTATTCGGTCGTGATGCTTGGTCCAGGATATGAAGACTATGGAATTCTACTGCAACTCTTCAGAGATGGGAGGATAGATGCCATTGAAGATGAATGCTGAGAGACCATGCATTGGTAGACAAATTCCAGAGATCACCAGAAGATGAACAACTAAAGGTCTGGCGCCAATTTTTTCAGAACAGCGTGGGGGGTTAGTCAATGTATGTCCTTCTTCCCCTCTTCGATCCTTACCTCCTCCTTGGTCCACTTGTAGAAGTAAATCTGCTGGGCCTCCTTGGCATGCAGACAACAATTCTGAGTGGTACACTGGAGGACAGGAAGGACACATAAAAAAAAGAAAAAAATACAACAAAGAAACCCCGATGCAGTCAAGTAAAGTTCACTATTAAAAAGTCCTCTGTCAAAGGAAACACAGCAGATAACATTGAGTCTTTGCAGCATTCACTCCTTCTGAAAGTCCATGTGGTGACAAGTTGCTTGCATCGTGTCATTGGATTTGCAACAATCCCTTATACCGAGCATGCATGTATCAACAGCGGTGAAAAAACTTAAACAAGAGCCAGTTTTCAATCCTATATGATGAAAGAGATGAAAGTAATCTGCAGAAAAAGCTCAGTCAATATCTATGTCCACACAAGAGACAGGATTAAACAGACAGACAGAGCCAAGTGTTTTATCTGTAGAAGGAAAACATTAAGCTGTTGGCAGCAGTAGCTTAGTCAATGCCCCTTTCAAGTTGGGTGTCACAGCTAAACAATGTCAGACCAGATACAGATTCTGGAGGAGAATGTAGCAGAGTGAGGAAAAGTGGTCAGTTTGTCCTCCAGAAGTCTAAGCCTATAGCAGCATAACTACAGAGATAGCTCAGGGTAACCTAAGCTACTCTATAATCTTTATCAAATAAAACGGTTTTAAACCTGGTCCTAAAAGTAGACAGGGTGTCTCCATCATGGACTAAAACTGGGAGCTGGTTAAACAGGAGAGGAACCTGATAACTAAAAGATCTGCCTCCTATTCTAATTATTTGAAAACCTAGGAACCACCAGTAAACCTGCAGTCTTACAGTGAAGTGCTCTGTTAGGAACATATGGAAAAATCAGATCTCTGATGTATGATGGAGCTTGATTATCAAGGGTTTTATATGTAGAGAAGGGAATTTTACATTATATTCTGGATTTAACCAGGGCTCTGGACTAACCTTTTGCACTGGTAGTTATCCTGGTCTGCCTAACTTTTTACTTAGGTGCACTAGTACAAAAGTCAGGTACACCCAAAAATCCGGTTGTATGACATTTAACATAAAAGTTTTACAGGTTCATCTTTTCTTTAAATCACTGTCAATATAAGCAACGTTGACTTGTAAATGATTAATTAACAATTTAGTACATAAAAAGTACTTTAAGCAAAATTGTACAAGACTAGTAACCTACAGAAAAAGTATTTAAAATGCTTCATTGAGCTGAAATTTACACCTACAAAACTCCTAATAGAAAGTAAATGAACTAAATGAAATTATTAAACAAAAAATAATCTCAATTATAAGTGCAAATGCATTATGGGCAAAGCATCTTATGAAGATCTCCAACTGAACAGTTTATTACGTTCCAGCCATTTTTTAAATAAATTATTAATTTGGTCTTAACCTTTGAAGAGGAATTTTTTTTCTTTTAGGCTATTGTTGACAACATTCAACTTGATTATAATCTCTGCCTCATCTGAAGAAACCATACAAGGGATTTTCAGCGTCCCATAGATGAATGTTTTTTGTGTGTATGAAGCTCCTCTGACTAATCAAGAATAGAATCAATTGATATGTGGGTGTGTGCACCTGAGGGAGGCATGTTTGATCATCTAATATGCACAAAATGCCATTTGGTCTGGAGGAGATCAATTCCAGACAGGGGTGGAAGTCCTTAAGTTGTACTGGACGCCAAAGGATCTGCTCTACTTTGTACTCCTCCTGCAAGACACATACAGTTACGCTGTAGAATTCAAGTGATAAGAAAGCCAGTATGATGATTAGCTGATATTCAGATCTTCTGGTTAACGATTCACTTACTTGTTCTTGAGAAAGCAGAGTTTTATTGAGAAAATGCTGTAGCTGCTCATTTGCAAAGTTGATGCACAGCTGCTCAAAGCTGTTTACTTCAAGATCCTTTACAAGGACACAAAACACTGAGATGCTACCTCTGTCACCATAAAAAAGAAATGATATATTTAAAGGCCCCAGGCAAGGTTAGAAGGCTGGATACCAACCTCAAAGCCATAGATGTCTACAACACCAACAGTGCTGTCCATCTCTGTCGGGTTCAGCCAGTCATTAATGCGATCCAACAACCAGTCAAACAACACTGTGTACAAAGCTTTGGCAATTGCATTTCTAAAGGAGAAATGAAAGCATAGATTTAAGCCTAACTGTTATCCAGAAATAACCATTCCTTTATAGTTGTGAATATCTTCTAAATTAACTTTCATACCATTTGTTTATTAAGTCTGGAATATACAGTATAACAAATTAAAAGGAAAAGATTTGTTAACTGATATCACAGTCTGATTTTTATGATTACGAGGACATGTGAAAATATGCATTCAAACACTACTAAAGACTCAAAAGGTCACACAACTAATGCCAACAGCTGACAAAACATTATTAAAGCTGGAGAGAGAGATTTCTTGAGTCCAATGTGCCAAAGCCCCTCCCAAAACAACCCTTCTCCCACCCTTCCGCTCCCTAAAGCCCTACCTCAATAATTGTGCATGTGCATCACCTGTGGTGTCACAGCGGGTCAAAGAGGAAAGGAGCAAGCACTTGAGGACCACCCAATTGTGTTTTTGTTATGAACATTGCAGAGGTGAGTGACTTTTCCATGACGATCTCTTCCAATATGGCAACTGTACACAGGAGCGGCCTGTGTGCCCTACCCCATCTTTAGATGTTTGCACAATGCAGATGCAAGTTGATGACAACAAACAAGGTGCAAACGCGAATTCTATTGGCTAAAGAACTTCGGTCAGTGTGAAATGCATAGGGGTCTATGGGAGGAAGGCTGGACTTGGGAAGAATAACAAATGTTGTGGAGCACCAGCAGTATATCATAGTATTGAACAACACATAATTTTAAAGATTTATAAAACTTTGATACCTAAATGTATCCTCCAGACTGCAGCTTTATACTCGAGCAGCCAAGCTATTTTTTTTATTTCTTTTTTTGGTTTATTAATCCCTTTGTCAAGTAAATAGAGTTTCAGCAAAAACATACATTGAGTTGTTTTTTTGTTTTGGTAGGAGTAAATGGTAAATTCATTAAGCTCTAAAAAAAATAGTATTTACAGTCCGTATAAAAAGTATTCACCTCTTTGGTTGTTTTACCTTTATATATAAATCAGTCATGACAAACACAATTTGGCTTTTTTGACAAAACAAGACAATAAAATCCAAAACAATTACCCAAGTTGTCAAGTGAAAACTTATTTTTTTTAAATCAATTACTATTACATAAAAAATGTACCATAAAATAAGTGACTGCATCAATATTCACCCCCCTCAAGTCAATAGATTCATCTGTGGCTGCAATCACAGCACAGTCTGTGTGGATATAGGTCTCAAACAGGCTTGCAAATCTGGGGTCTCATTTGTAAAGCTTGCTTACGCACAAAACGGGGTGTGAAAATTACGTAAGCAACTTTCTACGCCAAGTTTAGGATTTATAGAAAAAAACGTGGCGGAAAAAGGTGCGCAACTTTAAGCACACTAAGGATCTTGCTTACGCACTTAATGTATTTGAACACAGAGGACACTGACAGCGAAGCAGGAGAGATGGCAAAAATGTGAATTTAAGCCACAATTTACACCTTGTAAAGCTCTGCGCACACAGTCACACAACCAGCCGTCAATCTACCATCCCGTCTCTGAACTGAGAATATAAATGAAAAGTTGAATGAAAATGTGTTGCACATAAGAATTATACCACAGTATGTTCATAAGTATTTATGTCTTCAGATTATATAGAAATTGCACTTATTGGTGTATTATTTGTGTGAAGTACGAATACTGCAGCGCCCCCTGCATAATGATGCACATTGGATGGTCTCACTCATTAAAGATCACGCCACTAGCATCTGGATGGGGGACCCGGTGTAGATTCCTTAAAGCAGTCTTATTAGATCTATGTGCTGAACTGGACCCGGTGTTAAATCTACCGACCCACTGGAACCGTGCACCCTGTCCCCCATTCTTTGTTTTAAGTCAGGAACGCTCCTGCATCAATGCTGCATCACTTGCACCTCTTCCTTTTGTTTGTGACCCCAAATCAATATTTTGCAATGATGATACTTTTTAAAAGTAGACTTAAAATGTACCTTTTCTGTCAGGCTTTAAATATCTATTTCAATTTCAATTCAGTTTATTTATATAGCGCCAATTCACAACAGATGTCATCTCAAGGCACTTAACAAGAAGTCATTTCAATACATTTATACAAACATTCCAATCAGTCTAGTTCTAGTTTTATTCGTTTTAATAATTTGCTTCTTTTAATAATTTTGTTTTAATAAATTCCAGTCTTATTGTTGCTACAAGAAGTAATCATATAGGCCTAATTGAAACTTTATTGTTCTTATCTTTTTCATAACTTGTGTTGCTTTTATTGTAACATTTTTTAAATCTTTTTACTCTCTTCTGGTTACACATTTGCTTTTTGCAACTGTATTTTTGTCTTTTAATGTAAAGCACTTTAGCTGCCTTCGGCTGAGTAAAGCGCTGATTGAGTGATTGACTGAAATAAAACGGTTTTCCGTGCCTCTATGAGCCTGCAGCTGTCTCTGTGGAATTACTTTCTCCGCCTCTTGGTTTCCATGGTTACCCATGAAACGCCCTATATTAGCTGGCTTAAGTGGATGCAGAATATTCACTAGACACTTTGCATGGACCGTTTATGGGAGAAAGTGGGTGTGTAGGAGGCGGGATATGATCCAAAAACATCTGCGCACATTTCTAGGGAGAGTGGGATTTATAAAGCGGAAAGTGCGCGCTTCTGTGTGTACTCCAAGTTTGATAGATCGGAAACTTACTAGGCGTAAGTAAAGAAAAGCTGCTGAGGTTAAGCACGGTTTTAGTAATGATTCTACGCAAAGGTTTATAAATAAGACCCCTGGACAGTGAAATGTTCAAGCTCTGTCAGGTTGCTTAGGGATAGGCAGTGAACTGCCCTTTTCAAATCTAGCCACAAATTATCTATTGGATTGAGGTGTAAACTTTGACTGGGCCATTCCAGAACATCCACCTTGTTGTCTTCAAGCCATCTCTGTGTAGCTTTAGCTGGATGCTTTAGGTCGTTGTCTTGTTGGAAAATAAATGTTTTCCGAAGTCGTAATCTTCTGCCAGATGGAAAGAGATGTCCTTCAGGATTTCTCTAAATTTTGCTGCATTGATTTTATCGTCTACCTTTACTAGCCTTCAAGAGTCTTCTGCCAAGAAGCATCCCCACAGCCTGATGCGGCCATCACCATGCTTCACAGTGGGGATAGTTTATATGTGGTAATGCGCGGTGTGTAATGTCTGCTGTTTGATGTCTTCTGCAAAGCTGAACACTCTAGAGACAGTGCCAGAGGATATCATGGACAATTCCAGGCACACACAGCAGCGTCATAAATGACCAAAGGAGCCTGTTCAGCTACAGCTGGCACCTCCCCAAGTCCAGTACCAACAGAACAAGAAAGTATTTTGTTCTTCACCCCATCAAACTTTTTAATTCCTCGCTAAGAGGGGAAGGAGAACAGGAGGACAAGCACATCTGGATAATCATGATTATTTTATTGACTTTGCAATAGACCACGTGACATGCAGTAATCTGTGCTATAATTTTTTTTATATTTGTGTGTGGGGGGGGGGGTTGCCCCACCCTATATAGATCTGCCTGTGCCTTCTTTTGTTAATCAAGCTCACAATTGTTATTTTTAATGTAGAAAAAGGTTCAGTCACAAAAAGGAGAACACAAATTCACATGACTTCAGGGCTGCAGCAGCTCTGCCAAGACAGGAATTGATTTGGATTTTGTAGTTACCTTGATTCTATGGCACTTTCCACAGACAAGGGGCAGTAGATCCGATCATAGGTGGTCTCCTAAAACAAAACCAATCTGTTTGCACATGCCAATCAAGGTGGACTTAATCGCGTAACGAAAAGGTACTTACTGTGACTTTGTGAGTGATTACTGTTTGAAGAGCCTCAGACGAAATCTGCAGCAAGGAACCAACCCTTCTGGCCTCTGCCTCACTGAAGATACGAGCCAACTCAAATGACTCACTCTAAAACAGCACCAACAAAGGTATGATATACTTGTCCTCTCTCTCATTCTGACTGTCTTATTCAAAGACATACCTCATATGAGCTGAAACAGATGTTACCAAGCTGTAGAATGGAGGAGAGGATAGCCCAGATGTTGGAGATTTGATCTGAATGTAGGCCAATAGTCTTCAAACACTGAATCAAAAGTTCAAAGTCATGTTTTTCCTGCTTTCCTTTCAAAACACAGGCACCACCCTACATAAGAGTTAAAAAAAAACATTTACAATAAGCAAAAATGAAAATACAAAACAGAAAGAAACAGGAGTTGGTATGTTGTTGGTCTCGTTTACTTGATTTAGGTAGTAATAAGTCTCAGCTCCTTGCAGGTAGAGCTTCTGTTTATCCCAGTCATTCATGCCTTCCAGAAGTTCATAGAACACATGATAGTTCCTCTCCCTATTGGCCTAAGTAATAAATGAATTATTATTATAATTATTTCATTTCATTTAACTGTGTCTTATGTACAAACAATTCCTGATAGGGCACTGCAGAAAAAGCAAAACATTTCAGTACGTAATTTTAAAGATATAGCATCAGCAATGGCAGCAACATCTGTGACAATAGGTGCCTCTCTTCCCATTCTGAATGCTGAATAAATAAATGAATTGCAATAATGTAAAAAGGGAGAAAAAATGATGAGGGGGAAAAAAAAGATTCCTCATTGAACCACAAATATTCCCTATATTTTAAAAGTTGGTATCTGTAGATCTTTTCTTTTTATACTTCTCCGTTGGTGTGTCAGTGTTGCAAAGCAATTCCCCACCAGAGCAGCAGGCGGTGCAGACCTTTTCTGGCGGGTCTGCCTACCATTGTTGTGACATCTCTGATCAGTGACAGTTTATTTACTTCAGCTTTTAAACACACATCCGCTCAAGGAGTAATGGCTGACAGAGAGTGCGTTTTGATTGAGCTGGAAAGCTTTTTACATATGCCTCTATGTTAAGACCGCCTATGGGTCCCAGACATGCTCAATGGGATTGAGATCCGGGCTCTTCGCTGGCCATGGCAGAACACTGACATTGCTGTCATGCAGAAACTCATGCACAGAACGAGCAGTATGGCTGGTGGCATTGTCCTGCTGGAGGCATAAAGGATACCACATGAGGGAGGAGGATGTCTTCCCTGTACCGCAAGGCATTGAGATTGCCTGCAATGACAACAAGCTCAGTCCGATGGTGATGTGATATACCGCCCCAGACCATGATGGACCCCCCCCCACCTCCAAATCGATCTCGCTCTCGGTACAGGCCTCGGTGTAACGCTCATTCCTTCGACGATAAACACGAATCCGTCCATCACCCCTGGTGAGACAAAACCGTGACTCATCAGTGAAGAGCAATTTTTGCCACTCCTGTCTGGTCCAGCGAAGGCGGGTTTGTTGCTGGTGATGTCTGGTAAGGACCTGCCTTACAACAGGCCTACAAGCCCTCAGTCCAGCCTCTCTCAGCCTATTGCGGACAGTCTGAGCACTGATGGAGGGATTGTGTGTTCCTGGTGTGACTCGGGCAGTTGTTGTGGTCATCCTGTACCTGTCACGCAGATGTGATATTCGGATGTACCGATCCTGTGCAGGTGTTGTTACACGTGGTCTTCCACTGCGAGGATGATCAGCTGTCCTCCCTGTCTCCCTGTAGCGCTGTCTTAGGCGTCTCACAGTGCGGACATGGCAATTTATTGCCCTAGCCACATCAGCAGTCCTCATGCCTCCCTGCAGCGTGCCTAATGCACGTTCACGCAGATGAGCAGGGACCCTGGGCATCTTTCTTGGGTGTTTTTCACAGTCGGTAGACAAGTCTCTTTAGTGTCCTGCGTTTTTAGAACTGTGACCTTAAATGCCTACTTTCTGTAAGCTATTAAGGTCTTAACGACCATTCCACAGGTGCATGTTAATTAATTGATTATGGTTAATTAAACACGCATGGAAAACATTGTTTAAACCCTTTGCAATGAAGATCTGTAAAGTTATTTGGATTTTTACAACATTATTGTTGAAATACACAGTCCTGAAAAAGGGACGTTTCTTTTTTTGCTGAGTTTATTTATATATATATATACACACACAGTGGCTTGCAAAAGTATTCGGCCCCCTTGAACTTTTCCACATTTTGTCACATTACAGCCACAAGCATGAATCAATTTTATTGGAATTCCACGTGCAAGACCAATACAAAGTGGTGTACACTTGAGAAGTGGAACGAAAGTCATACATGATTCCAAACATTTTTTTTAAATAAATATCTGAAAAGTGGGGTGTAATTATTCAGCCCCCTGAGTCAATACTTTGCAGAACCTCCTTTTGCTGCAATTACAGCTGCCAGTCTTTTAGGGTATGTCTCTACCAGCTTTGCACATCTAAAGACTGAAATTCTTGCCCATTCTTCTTTGCAAAACAGCTTCACCTCAGTCAGATTAGATGGACAGCGTTTGTGAACAACAGTTTTCAGATCTTGCCACAGATTCTCGATTAGATTAGGTCTGGAGTTTGACTAGGCCATTCTAATACATGGATATGTTTTGTTTTAAACTATTCCATTGTTACTCTGGCTTTATGTTTAGGGTCGTTGTCCTGCTGGAAGGTGAACCTCCGCCCCAGTCTCAAGTCTTTTGCAGACTCCAAGAGGTTTTCTTCCAAGATTGCCCTGTATTTGGCTCCATCCATCTTCCCATCAACTCTGACCAGCTTCCCTGTCCCTGCTGAAGAGAAGCACCCCCAGAGCATGATGCTGCCACCACCATATTTGACAGTGGGGATGGTGTGTTCAGAGTGATATGAAGCGTTAGTTTTCCACCACACATAGCGTTTTGCATTTTGGCCAAAAAGTTCTATTTTGGTCTCATCTGACCAGATCACCTTCTTCCACATTTTTGCTGTGTCCTCCACATGGCTTGTGGCAAACTGCAAACTGGACTTCTTATGGTTTTCTTTTAACAATGGCTTTCTTCTTGCCACTCTTCCATAAAGGCCAACTTTGTGCAGTGCACGACTAATAGTTGTCCTATGGACAGATTCCCCCACCTGAGCTGTAGATCTCTGCAGCTCGTCCAGAGTCACCATGGGCCTCTTGGCTGCATTTCTGATCAGCGCTCTCCTTGTTCGGCCTGTGAGTTTAGGTGGACGGCCTTGTCTTAATAGGTTTACAGTTGTGCCATACTCCGTCCATTTATGAATGATCGCTTGAACAGCGCTCCGTGGGATGTTCAAGGCTTGGGAAATCTTTTTGTAGCCTAAGCCTGCTTTAAATTTCTCAATAACTTTATCCCTGACCTGTCTGGGTGTGTTCTTTGGACTTCATGGTGTTGTTGCTCCCAACATTCTCTTAGACAACCTCTGAGGCCATCACAGGGCAGCTGTATTTGTACTGACATTAGATTACACACAGGTGCACTCTATTTAGTCATTAGCACTCATCAGGCAATGTCTATGGGCAACTGACTGCACTCAGACCAAAGGGGGCTGAATAATTACGCACACCCCACTTTTCAGTTATTTATTTGTAAAAAATGTTTGGAATCATGTATGATTTTTGTTCCACTTCTCACGTGTACACCACTTTGTATCGGTCTTTCACGTGGAATTCCAATAAAATTGATTCATGTTTGTGGCTGTAATGTGACAAAATGTGAAAAAGTTCAAGGGGCCCGAATACTTTTGCAAGCCACTGTATATATATCTTTCAGATATGTTTTGTAATGCACAAGATTAAGAACTTTGAAGTATTACAAACATTGAGCATCTAGAATATACATGCTCTAACTGTTTCGACCTGTTTGGTTTATAAAATATATATTTTCTTGCATTTTAACAGAAAAGTCCAACATGTCTGTTTAAAAATTCTTTTGACAGAAAATGTACCACGTTAATGTAAGTCAAAACACTCAATGAACTTACCTGAAAGACAACCCTGGACTTCTCCAAGAGGTATTTAGAAAGTGAGGTTCCAACAACAACTCCACTGTTACCATAAGGACGAATGAAAGAATAGCTGCAATCAGTTTTACCAGCCATGATAACTGATCAATATATTCCTAAATTAAGCAATAATTAGTGGACTTACTTGAGTATGTGAATGTGGAGGTACTTGCCAAAGCGGCTGGAGTTGTTGTTAAGAATGGTCTTGGCGTTCCCAAAGCTTTCTAAGATGGGAAAGACTTCCACTGGCTAATTAAGAAAAACATTACAAAAACAAGAGCAGAGTAAAAGCTAAATAATACTTGATTTTGTTTTTTTCACTTTGAATTACCTGTCTTTGGCTATCATTTCTGTCCTGATATATTGAGCTGAGGTAGTTGACTATTTGCTTAGTAGCTTCAGTCTTCCCAGAACCACTCTGGCCACTGTATCAGAAGAAATGTTTTTGAAAAATTGTTATTGACAAAAAACAGAAAAAAAAAACTGTTTCAGAAACTAAACAGATACTTTAAAAACTTTTAAGAAACATTTAGGACTTAATCTGTAAAGTATTATTCCTTTTTCAACAAACCTAATAGTAGAGAAAAAAATTATTTTCTTTTTATTATCAACATTAGATAATAGTAATCATTTATTTGATAACCTCAGGACAACAATGCATCTGTACACTCCTGAATCCCCACACGTGTGTGTGTGTGCGTGCATGTGTGTGTATGAGCATGCTGGTTCATATTAAGTTTCTCCATACGAGTGTTCAATAGCTGGTGTGACGAGCCATTGATACGCCTCCCAGATATTAATGCAGACACGAAGGAGTTCGGAGCCATAGATATCCAAATGACCCCAGGTGGACCAACACAGGGCTGACCGCACCACCAAGAGAAGAACAAAGGAAAGCCCTGGGGGAACACCAAACAATCCCCAAACAGGCCTCTCCCAAAAAGGTGCACTGGCCAACAGCGCCGAAAGGAAAATATTGGCCTGACACTCCGGCCGACCAATGTACCGGTCCACCCAAGCAGGCACCAGGGATGATCTGGCATGCCCCCCGAGCTCAGCAGTTTAGATTGGATTATGCATGAAATCAGACAATGAAGCCGTGTAAAGCATCTGGCAAATAAATTAAAAAAAACAGACATACAGATTTCTGATTGCTTAACTATGAAATAATGGGCTAGGATTCGTGGGAATGCATGCCCACCTCTCCAGTATTATAATCCCTAGGCGTTTGTACTTTTAGTTTGTTTGTTTTTGGTTTATTCCTTGTGGTTATTTTTTCATTTGAATTCATTTCTTTTGTACTCTTCTTTCTTCCCTATTTTATGCTATGTTTCTGTCTTTCTTTCCTGTGTCTCTTCAGTGTGTATTTTTTCACCGCTCCTCTGCTTGGCAGCCTGCTCCCATCCCAGCTGTTTGTTTTTTTGTCTCGTTTTTTTTTTTTTTTTTACGTGTCCTGTTTGGCAATGTGGAGCTCAGAATTGGTGTCTGAGTACCAAGTAGAAGCCCAACAGATTTACTTTCACAAGCGGAGCACTACAGCTTTTGCTACAGTACTCCACTTGATATTTATTTGTGAAAAAACTTTATTATGAATTGCTGTGGGTTTTATTTCCTGATGTTATGGACACGGAGACGGAAAATAAAGGGGAAGAAAGAAAGAAGATGAAGAGAGGTAGCAAACAAAAGGTCAAGACAGAGGGTAAGTTGAAAATACAAGAGAGGAAGGGGAACAAAGAAAACACAGGAAAACATCGAAGTCTGCCTCCAAACCCACAGGACAGCAGAGCGAGGGGAAAAAACAATTGGTACCGATTAATCAAGATCTAGTAATGATAACCTCAGCCCAAGAATATAGACCCCACACCTATGTGTGTGTGTGAGCATGCTGGTGCATTTAAGGTTTCTCCATAAGAGTGTTCGCGATAGCTGGTCTGAGCAGGCATCAATCTGTCTCCCAGGAATCGATGCAGACATGAAGGAGATCGGAGCCAAGACGTCCAAAGGACCCCCAGAGCCCCAGGCGGACCAGGGCAGAGCTGACCGCATCTCCCAAGAGAGGAGCAGAGGAGAACCCCAGGGGAACGTCCAGTGGCTACGATGCAGGGCCCCGGGGGGCAGCAGTGATGAGCCCACGGGCCCCGCCGGCAACCGGCTGCACCAGGGCGGGCCTGTCCATGGACCAGGAGAGCCGGGACCCAGGGGCGCCCACCCCCCAGCAGGGACCAGACAAGGGATCAGCCGACGAGGGGCCCTCGCCATCCTAGGCCAATTCCCATCGCCAACATACCAGCCCCTCCCCACGTCGGGGTGCCGCACCGATAGCCTTAGCGGACAGACGGCATCCCCAGGCCAAGCTCAGCCAGCACCTGGACACCAAGTTGTACCAGCTCCTGAGTCCTGATCCTGCGCAACGCAGAGCACTGAGACCAGGCATCCAACAAAGGCCAGGGCCAGTCCAACCCGCCAATGAACCGACCACCCATGATGCGCACAGTACAGGTGATCGAACGAGCAGAGACGCTGGATCCGTATCCCGCCAAGCCACTGAACAGGCACCACCCAACAATCCCAAACCTGGCACCCCCGAAAGAGGTCCCCCAACCAACCAAAGGAAGACATCGGCCCAGCGCATCGGCCGACTGACACACCGGTCCCTGCAGGCCCGGCCAGGCACGCACCAGGTCCGAACCGGATTGACCACCGATGCACCAGTGGGCAGGGGCATCCGTCACTGGCAGGGAGTGATGGAGGGGAAATAGGCCCCCCATTAAATGTAAGGCCTGAGGTGCGCCAGGCAAGATGGCAGCCCAAGACCCAACCTGACTGGTAGACAAAGACATACAGACACAGTCATACGTTCCCTCCCTCTTAAACACATACATTCTCACTGACACATTCTCACTGGCGAAGCAGCCCACCAGTCTAGGACCCCGACCAGACCATCTGTTCCTCCTCCGGACCCCAACCCCTGATAGCCCATATCGAACAGGGGTGTGGAAAGACCCCTAGCCTCCATCCTCCCGCTCGAGTATGGTGTTGATGCGTGTTGTAATAATCTGTATTTAAAACAGAGGGGTGGGATGTGGGGAAGGCAGCCACAAATCGCCCAACCGGTAGGGTAGGGTAATAGCTCGTTGCACAGCCGCATGAAGCTAGCAGAGACTATCTGGCTGTGGAGCTGAGCTCAACATAACGCATTCTGTCAGTTTGATATATTAGACTATTGAATAATGTGTGAGCCTAAGTAAAAAATGTTTGTAATTACAAAATGTAAGTTTAATTTTTTTCCCCTTTTCTGTTTGACCACTATAACATTTTACTGCTGATATGCAGTGTGCGATTTGTGAAAAAAGCAGAGAGGGGGATTTTTTTTAAACTTTTTATTCAGGAAAATAACGACAGGTTTGTGTATGCAGGCTGCAGGGCATCTTGCTCATACGTTTACCATTTAAAATCTGACAGAAAATGTGAAAAACAAAATTATTGTTGACATAAAAAATTAAGATAAGATCAAATATATTAAGATGCTTAAAATTAAAGATAAGAATTCACTTGACTCATAGCAGCTGAGATGATTTGTCCACCCTCTCAGACCCACAACTCTCTCTGCATATTTTTCTGTGGGGAAAAAAATCACCTTGGAACCCAGCCGGGGTCAGGTGCAGGAATACTTTTCAGATGTAAGAATCCCTCTATACCCTCTTTTATTAAACCTGATGTTCTTTTTGTTGTTTGTTTTTTAAACAGTGCGCTACCAGCTCCATGCTTCCCAGAGGCAAGACGAACATACACTGTGCGGTTTTAGGACCATTTCCACAAATTTTGCGATCGGTTTGTCTTCAAAGCCGTATAAAAACAAATATTGCATTTGTTGTGCATGGAGTTGAAACAAACCTGGTCACTAGGGAGATCTTAGTCGTATTTTTTAAAAGTTAAAGGAATAATACCCTTTTTTCAGTTTAAAGCTCTGAAAAGGTCCAGCACGATGCCCAAATCAGCGCGCACATAAAACGTGCGTATGGATTTTATTAAACTGAGGGTACATATGAACCTCAACATATGAACCTTAAAATTATTGCTTCACCTGACCCCTGCCGGGCTCCGTGCAGAGATGAAGGGAAGATTGTTCAGTGTTTTTATCATTCTTCCTCTAGTCTGTCAAACTGATTGTGGGTTGATTGCGCAGAATACCCTCGTGAACTCTGCTGAGGAGACGGAACGTGTAAACTGCAGCCATTATTTTATGAAGATGTTCGCCGATGATGTTAAATATTAATTTTTAATTAACTTTACCTTACCCAATTATTAATTCAAAGATGCAAACTCTGACAATCAGTATTATTTGTTCTGATAATGAAGCATATGTTTGCGGGAGAAACAGAAAGGCGTTCACAATCTTTAACAACTTGTATTTTCAAGAATAAAAAATAAATAAAAATCATCAAAAAAGGTGAAAAACGTGCTCCTGACTTGACTCCAAGCCCTCCGCCCTCGGCTGTATCAGGATATTGTCGACCGTGGCCTTATTTGTATTCATTTCTGGGGAGTAGAATTTAAATCATTATTAAATTACAATTATTACCGTATTCATCCATTCATAGTAGCACACACGAGGCACTTTCATCCACACACATTCAACACATTTACAGTGCACGCACTTTTCATATAGGGAATTTAATACTTGACACATTATTATACACTGTATATATACAACGTTACACACATGTAAACATATTGCAGATTAGACTGGGCTAATAAACATCCTCCACTCCACACTTTACATACATTTTGACAGCAATCTGTCTCGAGACTTTTTTTTATCCAATTGTCTTCGATATCACGTTGTGATAATTCAGTTTAAATTGCTGTATTTCGTTCGACTGTAATTATAGTTTATTTTTATTTTAATAATTATTTTAAGTTATGAGTTCTTACCTTATGAGATTGGGGAGAAAAGAGAGCCATCGGAGGCGCACAGATGGCTGCAGTAGAATGAAGTGGGAGCTCTATACATACAGTCAATGAGCGGATAAGCCTTTAGTTTAGCTAGCATCAGAGCTAAAGGCGCGGGATTACGACAGAAATACACGCCCCGCGAGGGCCAAGGGGGGCCAAGTCTACAGTGAAGATCCCGCCCTTATGCCCTTTTTAGGAACATGCTGCGTCAGAACCAGGGAGGAGGAGTCTGTAAATCCGCCATGATTTCCCCCATGAACATGGTCATTTTAGTAAACAGGGAGGAGTGCGGAAACGTTGTCCATTGTTTATACAGTCAATGGTTGAAACACACAAAAGCGAGGGAACCTGAGTGCAGTTACACTGAGTTTTTTGTTTTTTATTTGTAAAAGACCTTATCAAAAATTGTAACTCGTTTAATTAGGTTTTACAAACACAAATAATTTTTCCACACATAAATTCTTATCAATGGATGCAGATCAGACACTTTGGTTTACAAGGTGGCAAAATGTATTTACAACTACACTGATTTACAAGTACAAGATACTGATACATTTGTGCACATATAGAGGGCTGTTGCATAAATCTTGGACAAGAATGATAGTAATTTATTTGGGTTTTCTATGTTTAACCTATTCTTTATTTGGTTTTACAAAACAAACATTGTGTATTTATAAAGTAGCCTATACATTCATTGTAGTCAGGTAACATAAAAATCTTTTTGTAAAGCTCTCTTGACAAAATAACTAATAGTTTCATTAGTCATATGAAGTGTTTGTATTGTGAGCAAACTTTTTAAAACAGATTCACCTTTGTGATACCAAAAATCTGAACACAGCCAATTCCTAAATGTTAAAAAAATACATTAAAAAACTACTTTTTTGTCAATACCTCAAAATGATGCACTGGTCTTGTGTGGAGGACTGGGATAGTTGAAAGGTTGAGTCAGCTACAGCGTACAGATGGCTAAGGCACATAAACATATCTCAAATCAGCACAAAGAAAGGAAATACTTTGAAATAAGTCAAGCTGTTTAACCAAAACACAGAATGCTTGATGACATAAAATGTACTTGAAAATGAAAAAGTAGCTAGAGCAATTTGAGAGTAGTCTGCTTACGGTGGGTTTGTACTCTGCTCCTTGCCCTCATATTTCTGCCTCATTTCCTCAGAGAAAATGTTGAGAGACTTGAAGGGGTTGATAGACAGTAGGATGTTTCCAATGTAAGTCTGGGGTAAAATACAATGTTTGCTAAGTACACTAATATAGCACAAATTGTTTTAATTTAGTAAGGAATGCCTCTACTAGTGAATAAAAGCAGTCACAACAAACTACAAGTATACAAATTAGAGAGTGCATGTTTTTATTACTACATGCAAAAAATATTTCAGTACTTTAGAAATTATTTTCCTCTACTTTTGAATCCTTGGAAGCCTAGGTTCAAGTTCATCTGCAAAGGTGTTACCTGTACTCCCTAATTCATACTTCAAATACTGTACTTCTTTGCTTTTTGCATTGGAAAGCTAAGAAAAATATTGAAACTTACATAAATAAAGTCACGGTCAAACCTCTTCTTCAGATTCAATAGCACAGAGTTCTCTGATACATCTCTGAAAACAAACAAAAAAAGTTTAATTAGTGTACATATTTGACATAGTGTTGGTATGTGTGTTGATATATAAACTTACTCCAGGTGTGAAAGATCATCCACCTCATCCAACTCGACTGTTCTGCTATTGTCAGGCATCACAACCTAAAGTAGCCAGAAACATGGACAGTATAATAACCTAAGAATTCATCTGACTTAAACCTTGCATGTGTACTGTGTGCCTAATTTCAGACTACATTTTCTTCATGGCTGTGTTTTTGTTGTCGGGCCAATAATTTTACTTTGTATCTAAAACAAATCAGTTTTTATACAGAAAATGGTTCTACATTAGACCCATGGCAGATACCAGTTACTGTTAGTACCAGTTTCTCGCCCTCATTTTTGAAATATGTTTTCCTTACAGTTGTGAATTATGTGCTGATTAAACGTTTTTTGCTGTTTATACTATTGGACACTTGTGTGAGCAGCTAATTCACATAAAATAGCTAAAACAATACCCAAATTGTGATCTCTTATTCCAGATTAGTTAAAGAAGTGACTTTATGAATGCAGGATCATAAAGGAGAATATGAGATATCTGAAAAGCAAAATGGATAAACTTCAACTACTAAAAAGAATCAAGGCAGAGTATCAGGAATGCAGTATTATAGTGTTTCACTGGCACATGGCTAAAAGGTGTTGTACAACAAAAGGTTTGGTTTTATCTGCCTGGTGAGGTTTCTTATTAAATATCAATAGATGAAGAGTTAAGTTCAGCACTGACTTTTTTAAAGCAAACTCCTCACATATAAAATAAACACAGACGTCTTTCAAAGATATAAGAATTTATTTTAAAAAATACTCCAACTTTCAAGTAAAATACTCTGAAAGCAGACTGTATGTTAGTGTCTATAACATATCTAAACCAAGAGCCTTTATGTCTGGAGTCACCCAGAAGTAAATATATGGAGACTAGATGTGTTCAAACAGATAGTGAAGGCTGCAGGCCGCCATATATGGAGGTGAGAGAAAGTATAGACCACTAGCTGTCAAAATGCAAAAAGACCCCACCCCTTCAGGGTGCCACGCCCACATGTCAAAATAGGCCCCGCCCCCGGTGCCACGCCCACATGTCAAAATAGACCCCGCCCCTTCTGGTTGCCACGCCCACTTGTCGAAATAGACACCGCCCCCTTTCGGGTACCACGCCCACCTGTCAAAATAGACCCCGCCCCCTTCCGGGTGCCACGCCCGCCTGTCAAACATGCAAATGAGCTGTCAATGTATGTATGTCACGCCCCCTTCCGGTCAACATGTACCTCTTGCCTATAGGACACGCCCACCTGTCATAGAGGGACACCTGTCAAAATAGACCACACCCCCGTCAAACCCCCTTTCCGGTTCCGGCGACCCCCGCCCCTTCCGGTTCCGGCGACCCCCGCCCCTTCCGGTTCCGGCGACCCAAGCCCTTTCCGGTTCCGGATCCATAATATCTAAATACCTCCCTCTGGTGGTTCAAAATTAAAATTACATTTAAATGTAAAAATGGCTCCCCCTAGTGGTCCAATAAATAGTATTACACCAAAATGTACAAATACCTCCCCCTAGTGGCCCAATAAATAGCATTACACCGAAATATACAAATACCTCCCTCTAATGGTTCAATATTAATATAACAGCCTATTGTATAATTGGCCCCCTCTAGTGGTTCAAAATTAAAATGACATGGAAATGTAAAAATGGCTCCCCCTAGTGGCCCAATAAATAGTATTACACCAAAATATATAAATACCTCCCTCTAGTGGTTCAAAGTAACTTTACACCCTAATGTGAAAATACCTCCCTCTAGTGGTTCAAAATTAAAATGACATGCAAATGTTAAAATGGCTCCCCCTAGTGGCCCAATAAATAGTATTACACCAAAATATATAAATACCTCCCTCTAGTGGTTCAAAATTAACATTACAGCCTATAGTGTATATAGCGCCCCCAATGGTTTGAATCTAACTCCTCAGTGTCATCAGAACATGTCCGGACAAGTCCCTTTAATAATATACGGTCTGGGCTCTGTCTCAACATGGCTCCTTGAGCATTCCATTTTATTTTAAACGGTTAAAAGGTGCTTTTTAGCTTCCTGACTTTAATGTAAAACCAAATTAGCTCCAACACTCTAGAGACACCATTACATCTGATTCTAACAAATCAACCATGATAAATTAAACTTGTAAGAGCATTAAAAAGAGAATTTATTCACCCACACCTATGTTGAAGCAGATGCTCATCTTTTTGTTGATTTAAAAAAATGCACCCTTACATAGTCTTTAAAAACAGATAAGAATAAAAAAAACATCACTTTAAACCTGGTTAGTTTAAGCTGGAAATAAGAAATCCACCAAACTACTAAAGTTACAGATAAAAAACAGTCCACCAATCGGCGTTTGACACGCCCATGCTGTGCTTTGTATTCGCTGTATTTATCACGCCCCTGACTTCACCTACGTCCGCAAGTCAGGTAAACCGGTTTGGGCGGTGCTCACCGGGCGGCATTTACCTGTATAAAAGGCTGTCGGAAAACGGTTAATCTCTACAGCATGCTGAAAGGACCTCATTCGACGATCCGACCTTAAGGACACGGAGCGCGGTGCTGCGACGAACAAAGAAAACAGCAGTTTCACGAAGACTGTATCACCGGCTTCATTCGAGGGGAATCCCAAAAGCCTGCGTCATTCTCAGACCGCGTCAGAGCTGAGTCCTAGCATATAGCCTCTTCTGCCTTAAGTCTAACCATGGACCTAAAAAGAGTTGAATTTAAAAACGAGGAACTTGATGAGGAAACGTCTGTTCTATTATCTGAATTGTCAAATGGGATTCCATCCATGACGACACGCAAAATGTGCGATAAATCAACCTCTACAACTCTGGACAAAAATCCGACATTGGCTTTTACAGAAGACTTTCCTCTTTTAAGCGAGACTCCGATTTCCTTCCTGGATCAAGAGAATCAAATGGAGGAAATTGAGAACTGGATACCCACTGCATTCAACGGTGCTATTAAAACTGCTCTAACCCAATTTATGGGTTATGCCTGCATATCTTTACTGCGGAAACAATGTAACTCTTGCAAAATGGGAGACAGTCAGCAGGAGCACCAGTGTTTAGGTGTAGATGCTATAAAGCAAAACATGTTTTATTCCCAGCAAAATTTGTTACAAACAGGTCCTACCCTCTTCTAGTAGCTTATCCTGGTTGGTTGAAGCTGGAAATAAGAAATCCCCCAAACTACTAAAGTTACAGATAAAAAAACAGTCCGCCAATCGGCGTTCGACACGCCCCTGCTCTGCTTTGTATTCGCTGTATTTATCAAGCCCCTCAAGCCGAACATGTCCAGACAAGTCTACTGACCCCGCCCCGTACGTTAGGTTCCTATATATACCTCCTGGTCTTTGGCATTACATCCAGGACTTCCAGGCCGCCGTAATCTTCGCTCCGAGACGATGGATATGGGAGGATTCGTCAAGCAGACCACTCTACCGTCATACTGGGGGGTTGGCCAGCCGTATGAGCCGTTGAGCGCTCCGCCATCGCCTGTGGGGTTTGGCTACGCTAACCCGTATCATCCACCGTCAATTTCATCGCTCTCGCCGTGCTACTCTCCACCATCCCCTGTGTTCTCTCTTTCGGAGATTCTGCCTGCAGATACCCAGCCCGACGCTTGGGTCGATGGATCATACAACCCTAACCCTGGGGGCGCGGGTCACCCTTATTTCAACTACTATCGGCCGCCTACACCGAAACATCGCCGTGTAAGACCCCCTCTATCTACTTCAACCCCGGTGCCTATGCCCGATCTCGAGGGAGAGTGTGATGGACCTTCAGCGCCCAGCGGTGGTGGGACCCCTGATGCGCCGGAATGCGCGGCACCGGAACACGGGTGTGCGTCTCAGGATGAGGGCGATGATTCTCCGGCTCTGGTTGAGGTTGACGACTGGGACCTGGTGGACGGTTTGATGTCATCCAGGTTCATCGAGGCTGTAAAGACTGCTGTTCTGCATCTATTTCACATGACCAGTGCTGCTTATCAGAAAGATAACTGTTATGGATGTCAAATTAGCCATCCCAGTCAGTTGCAGCATCAATGCCTAGAGCTAATGGATGAGGATTATTACCAACTCCACTTTCAATCCGTCATGCGACAACTTCTTACCCCGCGATTCATTCCAGCTATTCAAATTCTGCTGGTAAATCGGAACATACATGATGATGATCTGAAGGTGAAAACAGTAGCTGAAACCGTTCTACATGAGCTGAGGAGTATGCAGGGGGTCTACAGCGCGATTCAAGCTGTGTATGGCGATAGGGATGATGAAGCCATCCTGGAAGAACTCAGGACTGTCTCCCGATGCTATGGTTATGAAATCTGATATGTACTAATTATGGTTATATCTCCTCTGATATAAATGGTCTAGTTTAATCCTGACGTGTTTTGTTTTTTATTCATTTGTTTTTATAATTGTGAAATGCTATGGTTTTAAACTTGTAATAAAAAAACTTTGATCCAATCATATGGTTCATCTATCTGATTAATACAAGGGTTAAATTACACTAGCCGTTCTCCTGTACTATCATTCGACAGTAAAATGTCAGAACAGAGGGTGTTGACCAATGCATACTATGACCCCGCCCATCCGGGGAGCTATGGGGGTGTTGACAGATTGAGAAGGGGTTTAAAGGACAGAGAAGGGCGTGTGATTGGTGTCGAAAAAGTAAAATACTTTCTTTCAGGCGAGGACACCTACACGTTGCATAAACCTGCACGAGTAAAGTTTCCCCGGAATCGTGTTTTTGTAACCAAACCCTTGAAGCAATTCCAGGCCGACTTATGTGACATGCAAGCCTTGGCGACACATAACGACTGATTCAACTATTTACTAACGGTGATTGATGTCTTTTCAAAAAAGGCCTATGTGCGTGCTTTAAAAAGAAAGACGGGGTGTGAGGTCGTTAAGGGGTTTGAATCAGTTTTTCAAGAGAGTCAAATTCCACAAAAATTACAGACGGATGCTGGTAAAGAGTTTTATAATAAACAATTTAAGTTAATGATGAAGAAATATGGTATTACCCACTTTAGTACAGCCAGTGATCTAAAGGCATCTGTTGTTGAGCGCTTCAATCGGACTCTGAAGGGTAGAATGTGGAGATATATCACCGCTAATAACACCTTCCGGTACATCGACGTCCTTCAAAAGCTAGTGGAGAGCTACAACCACAGCTTCCACTCAAGCATTAAGATGACACCTATGCAAGTGACGTCAGAGAATACTCCTCAAGTCATGAAAAACCTTTATTGCATCACCCCATCGATAGACTCTGGTAAAATAAAGACAAAGTTTAAGAAAGGGGATCTGGTCAGAATATCAAAGCTACGTGGGGTATTTGATAAGAAATATGAGAACAGCTTCACAGATGAAATATTTACGGTTGACCGATGCATACTCCGCTACCCCCCAGTGTACGAGTTAGTTGATTATGATCAGGATCGAATACACGGATCGTTTTATGAGACCGAATTGCAGAAAGTAAAAATTAATGGTGAGCGGGTGTATAACGTGGACAAGATTTTAAAGCGGCGGAGAGTCAACGGGGAGGACCAAGTCTTTGTGAGGTGGAGAAATTGGCGCGAAAAATTCAACAGTTGGGTCAGAGCATCAGATGTTAAAAGTGTCAAATAATATCGCCCACAAAACCGTGTAACACATCGTCGATTCACTATAAAGCGGGGGTTCTACAGACTATGATTAATTAGTAAACCTTACCCTCCAAAGCCTTTAGATGACTTTTTTGCTCCGTCAAATTCACAATGTCTGATGAGGGGTTCTATGTAACTCTACCTTCCAACGCCAGCGGAGAGGTATTTAAAGATAACACGAGCTCAAATTATACTACAGACCTTCCCAAGGCTATTGAGCTAAGTGGAGACTGGGTAGTGGGACTGTGTGAAATTGTCTACCCTCATACACGGTATAACCTGTCGGATCAGCATTCATACATTGATTTAAAGAAGGTTGTTTATGAGGTGGGAGACAAATCTAAAGATGAGAGGAATACACCCCGTATAGAATACGCCAGGTCCAAGTTTTCCGGAGGGGGGTATTTTGAGAGACCTCAAGACCTCTCAGATGCTCTAGTCCCAGCCGTGAAGAAATATGACAGGAGCATCGATCTCTCCTACAATAATGTCTCGAAAAAATTTGACTTCAGGGGGGATGGAAGATACAAAATTCGAGCTAGCAGCCCTCTCTCCATCATGCTCGGTTTGAACGCTGACGAATGGTGGACCATCTCCAACAGACCTGCGCCCCACCCAGCCGATCTCGGCACTGGTGTATATAACCTGTTTGTCTACACAGACATAATCCATTTCCAAACTGTAGGTGACAGTCACTCACCTCTGCTCGGTGTCGTAAACATAAATGGTAAATTCGGTGACGTGATTGGTGTGAGGTATAACACAGTACATTACCTCCCCGTTTCAAAAAGCTATATCAAGACAATCTGCATACAGGTAAAAACAGATCGTAACGAGTGTGTGAACTTTGTATACGGGAAGACGATCGTGAAGCTGCACTTTAAACCGGTTTTGACACCTGCGGTAAAATGGCATACTTAACACACAGACAAGAACCAACGCGGTTTGTCCAATATTATGTGAACCAGACGGGTGGAGAGCTACCTGGGTTTTCAGGACAGCCTGTCATGTATGGTCGTGGATTTGGATCTGTGTTTGCCCGCCTCTTCCGGTTTATATCCCCATTTGTTAAGAAAGGAGTGTCGATTGCTAAACCGCACCTTAAAGCTGCGGCATCGATTATAGCTTCGGACGTCTTTGGGAGGGCGGTCGATAAAATCAAGAGCAAGATCGGTCAGAATTCTGATGCTCAGGAAGGTTCAGGAATAATGATCTTATCAAGACGAGGACGAAAGAGACCCCCTGGAGAGCGTGTTTGGATGACTAGAAAACAAGCCAAGACAAAGAAAAAGAAACCACTCAGGGTGAGCAGGCAGAGGGGAAGGAAGTCCGGCAGAGGCTCTGACACATTTTAACTGAATAGGAATATGGCTCTACTACACGTCAAATCGGGAGAGTGCACGCTCGGTGAGCTTGACTTATTTTCAGCGCCTATGACTCAACTATCGGTAGAGGATAAGCTGTACACTGAGATTTCACCCCTTTCGGCCATCACCGATGGAGGACCGATAGAATTTTTTATCCCTGGTGGGGGCGAGTCGTATACCGATTTAAATGACATGTTGATCCATCTCAGAGTTAAAATTAGCAATGCTAACGGTTCGCCCATGGCTTGTGACGCTAAGGTCGGCTTAATTAACTACCCTCTGAACACAATTTTTTCCCAATGTGATGTAACCCTTGGAGACCGTTTAATATCGCAGTCCAGCGCTACGCATCCTTATAGAGCTATGATCGAAACATTGCTTAATTATTCAGATCAAACCCTTAAAAGCCAGTTCAGTGCAGGGCTTTTTTATAAAGATACAGCCGATGAAATGGATTCTACAGAGACTATTGATGGACCGAATGAAGGATTAAACCAACGTGCATCCTTTACAGCCCAATCTCGAGAGGTGCACCTCCTAGGACCGCTTCATGCTGACATATTATTCTGTGAAAGACTACTTTTGAACTCTGTTGACATGAGAATTAAGCTAACCAGAGCAAGCGACGCATTCTGTCTTATGGGTGCTGCAGATTCTACTTTCAAACTATGGATTTTAGGTGCATCTCTCTTTGTCAAAAAGGTGACAGTATCTCCCGCCGTACGGCTCGGTCATGAGACCGCATTAATGAAAGGAAATGCTTTGTACCCGGTATCACGTGTAAATGTAAAAACATACTCTATTCCTGAACATTCAAGAATATGCACTCAGGAGAACCTGTTCTTGGGTATGACACCTAAATATGTGGTTATTTCGATGGTCAATCACCAGGCCTTCACAGGAGCGCGCAATTTGAATCCGTTATCATTCAACCATTATAATATGGAGTATCTAGCTCTGTCCCGAGATGGTAGACAGATTCCCGCTAAGGCCTTCCAGCCCAACTTCGATCAGGGTAATTCTGTACGAGAATATTACAACCTGTTTACATCCACAGGGAGGCATTTAAAGGATCTCCCCCTAAGCATAACTAGGGAGGACTTTAACACGGGTTACGCATTATTTGCTTTTAATCTCGACCCATGTGCTGAATCTGAAGCACTATCACCAGTACGCAGTGGGAACATTAGGCTAGAAATGAGATTCAGAACACCGTTACCGCACACAACAACGCTGATTGTATACACGTGCTACGACTCCATCCTGGAAATAGACTCTAAAAGAAGAGTTTTGGTGGATTATTATTAACCACTTGGAAACATGAATAATCACGAACTCGATGCAATACTCAGTCATCTGCTTGGGAAGCTTTTCTGCGGTGTATGGGCCAGCGACCAACTGGAGCTGCTACCGCTAACATTCCCCAGACCGGCTTATTTTATCGTCAATACACACCCTTCTAATATGCCTGGGGAACACTGGCTAGCCCTCACTCTGGAAGAGGGTGGTAAAGCAACGTTTTTTGACTCTTACGGGTACTCGCCAGAATTTGTCTATTACCCTTCATCCATTTTGGATTTTTTGAAAGATCGTTCGTCTGTGATAATGTATCATAACCAACAATTTCAGAGCGTTCAATCTTCTGTTTGTGGGCATCACTGTATTTTTTATTTATGCCAGAGAGCCTGTGGTCTCTCCATGCAACAAGTTTTATCAAAGTATTGTCAAATTCCTGAATCAAATGATGACATTGTATCTAACTTTGTCAAAAAGTATGTGAAATGTGCTATGAAGCGAAACACAACGTTTTTCACGCATAGAACCTGTTCTCTAGATGTGTTTAAAGATTGTTACGGGTTTTGAAATGTATGAGAATATGCATCAAATGTATTAGAGTTATGATGTTTAACATGGAATGAAATAAACCTGTACGCATGAAATTATGTCAACAGATATCGTTTATTGTGAAAAGAAACAACGCTTATTCAGTAGTCATGCCGCTAGGGGGAGAATGTGAGCCAGCTGGGGGCTCGGGTTGCCTTACGAAGAGACTTTTTACTGAAATGATCTTCCGCTCTGGTCCAGAGGGGTGATAATGTGACACTCTTACGCTTTCTGCGTGGTACCTGCGCATTCTGAGGCCAAACTGGTGACATCATGAACGACCTCCTTCTTTCCCGGCGTTTTGTAGCAGTTGGAGCCTTTAAAGACGGCCAAACTGGTGACATCAATACGCGCTTTTTATTTTTTGATTTCCTGCTAGCCCTCTCATCCACGACACTCTCAACGGCAGGTGTAGAAGAGGTCTCTGCGGAGTCTAGACCGTCTAAACCTCGGCTATACCCACTAACGATCTGGTTGTCCTTCGGGGGGTCATCATTCGCACGGTCTCTCTGCAGCGATAGGGTGACACGCGGCTCTTCGTTCTCTCCTTGCTTAAGGAGGGTTAGGTATTTCTGAAGTAATGCGTGGTAGCGTTTAATTTTCTCGTACGACGCACTGTTTGGGTCATCCAATATTGCCTGCATGTCCTCATCAGCGTCATCCTGAGCCTTCTGTCGTATGGTTCCGGAGTTATCACGTTGCTTCAGACGATTTAATTGATGCGGCGAGACTAGAAACATTTTCTGCGATGCTCTCAGTGTCATAATACACATCTACCGGCGGAATATTCCAGCCACCAATTCGCCGAGAAACGGTATTACAGCTGCAATCAGCGGGAGAATTCCTCCTGTCTGGGTTTTCAATGTCTGTCGTTTGCGCTTTAACCCCACCTTCCGATCAGCCAACAGCCTGAGGATTTTTTTCTGCTTCTTAAGTCTGTTGTATTGTGTTGTGGACAGCTTGATGTTCCCTTTCAACACATTTAAAGCAATCTCGCACAAGGTTTGTAGAAAGTCGGGAGAACAATGAGTTAGGATATCTTTACGTTTCTTGGGTGTGGAATGAAAAAGAGCCCCTAGTAACGGTGCATTTCTTTTTATGCGTGCCGACATGATGGTCACTTGTTCTTAGCTATGTAAACAGCCGGCCACTGTCCAGGAAGTAAACCTGTCCTGAGCCTGTATTGTTCTGGTGTGTCAGGGGTTAGGTCTACACATAAATAGCCGTGTGGTTGGCTCGTAGCATCTTCAAAACTCTCCATGAAAAAGGGCTTCTGTCCAGGGAAAATTTGACGGGCTAAATTTGCTACCTGCAATCTGTCACGTGGGTTTTTAAACAAGACCATATAATTACAATTAAGACTGATAGTTTGAGTATGTTTCCCCTTGAGAAACACATTCTGAGTCAGCATCATAACGCTCATGTTTCTATGGTGTCGATATTGCGTGAATATTTTCACCACCTCTGGATGCTCAGCTGCTTGAAAGAGTACATCATCGAGAATCAATAGATGCGATTGATCTGGGGGGAATAAAACATCATCTTCAAAGGAATGAGGCAATCCTTCGATGAATTTAATTGATTTATTAATCTTCATCAACTCCGTATACAATGGTTGGAATGAAGTGTAGATCCAAACAATATTTTCAGGTACAGAATCCATCACATGTAGACAATTAATCAAAACATTTTTTACAAAAAAAGACTTCCCACAGCCACTCGGGCCTACCACAAGACTTGAAAAAGGAGTTTTAAATCTTGGGTCAAAGTTAATCGCTTCCAGTTCACCCTGACGCTGCATTTTCCCCCCTCAAAAACCAAATGGTAGCGTCGTTCCGTATGGGAACAACCTCCGCTTGTCATAGACCACCCTGAAAGTTTTGGTAAATGAGTGATTCCTCAGATGGAACCCGTTTTTATCACGTTTGATGGAATGCTGCGGTGCTTTGAGTACCTCGCCTCTCTCACCACCCAGGTAACCGTCAACAAGTCCCGTCATTGTATCAAAATTCACCCTTTCACAGCATTCTATGGTTCGCGATATCCCCTTTGCTCTCATCACAACCTTCCCCCTGTGCTTTGTCTGATACGAGTAACTCTTTGGCCCCGCGGCAACAAACTCCTGAATGGTGTCCCCTGGAGGGAGCTCGTTTGTCAAGTCACCCAAATAGCTACCTGTCGGCAGAGAGCTCTCGCCTTCGCGCACAACATAGATCACACTGTCTGTGTCAAGGTAGAGTACCCGTTCTTGAAGCTGGTGTAGGTATCTGAATAACTCTAGTCATGCGTAAGCTGTTGTAAATGCGGCAACGAACACATTGGTGGTTTTGTTAGGGGGCGTTACACAGTTTTTGTTGTACCTCCATTGAATCATAACCATCTTGGGGTTCAGAAAGCTGAAGTATGTCACAACAAACTTCCCTGAAAACAGGAACTCAAAAAACTTGTCAGGGTGTTTAATGATTGAGGTTTGGGTTTGGTCATTTTTTTGAGCAAACTTCCCCCAAAGCAAATTCAAACACAGCTTGGCTACTTGACGTTTTGCCGGGTTTACTTTAATTTTTTCAGGGTCTAACTCTACACCCTGATTCGCCATGAAATCCTGGATGTATTTCTGTCTGTCCTCCTCGCTCTCTACACCCTCGGGATAACCTGAAGCTTCCTGCTTGGTCTTCAAAAAGGAGTTGACATACTTTGCAAAGATCTGATCGCTATGCTGCTCAAAGTGCCACACCTCAATGATCTGATCGATTCTGTAGCCGTGTGAAAGGGCTTCTTTAACCTCTTCAGACACCCATACACCTGTCAAGGCTCTCTCAGTGTCAGTGTGGGTGCACCTATGTGTCTGATTGTTCTCCAATGCACATGTGCGACAGAGGGTGAATACAAGCTTTCCATGATCTGTTCTGAATGGTAGAATGGGGAAATAAAGACCACGAGGTGGTGAAATGACTGCTTTGATAAATCCATAATAATTTCTAGGATCATCAAAGTTTTCCCTGATTATGATCGGGTGCCCTACAGGAAAGCTTTTCGTCTTCTGAACAAATGGGTAAAGACTACACACGTCCTGGTAAAGAACCTGCTCACCGGGGGCTGCAGAGTACCTCAACCTGACTGCACACGTACGCCCTCCAAAAAGCGCTTCACGGGGGGTAAGTGGTGCAGGAAACTGGTAGGTAATCATGAACCGCTTCACATCAGCGTTACTCTTCATCATTTCTTCCCACTCATGTTCCCACATCACCTCGAGCTCTATACCGTACACAGTCCTCAGCACATGCTCCCTCTCCATGGTCGCAGCGTAGAGCTGCCCATAAGGCACACCGGTCAATGGACTCTCAGCTGTCGGATAGCGACAGGTGCTGCAGCCATGATGCTCACAGCCATGGAACTCAAACCCTATTTTACGCTCCCCTACCTCCAGGTAACCGTCTAAAAAGTATGGTCCAATCTTTTTCTCACCACCCCTTAGAGCGTGCTGTATTCTAACATTCCTTGTATTTGCAACATATTCTAACCACTCAATGGAAGCTGTGGAAAACTTTTTAAACTGTTCGCTGTAGTCTGTCGGTGAAGGAACAGCGAGAGTGTCCGCCTTCAGATGATTACTTTGAAACACTTTCATACAAGCACTTGCGATGGTGATCCGGTTAAAAGGGTCAATCTCACTGTCGTTAAAAAACTCCTGCCGAAACCTTGTACATCCTTGTAGGAGTATCTCCACATCATTCTTACAGTAAAAGAGAGCCTCCTTTTTAAAGTCAAACACGCCCTTGCTAACCTCAGCATACCATGTATAGAATTCCTCCTGCTCAGCACGATTCATTCGCTCAACACCGTAAAATGATGGCAGCGGGTAAGAACCTACATGGCTCAGATTGTCAGAGGATGAGAAACGGTGTGGGAAATAGCCCTTGCTATGGTCAGGAAAACCAAGGGCTTCAGGCATTTTACTAAGCTTCATGGGAAGGAAAGATAGGCTGTCAATGAACCTCAAACCGTAATCAGGATCAGTGATGCTCAGAATTTTACACCCTTGCATAATGATGTCAGGATTTAAACCCATCTCCGTCATTGCTTTCAGAACAAGGTAGGAATCAAAAGCTCTAGCATTATGGGCTACACATGTGTAATTCCGACGGCCTGGCCTCCTGATTTCACGAATAAACTCCCGAATACAATCACTGCCGTAGGCTGACCACTCCTCACCAGATGTGGACTTTGAACAGATCAGAAATGGAACATGCTCACCCTGCGCACCAGTGAAAGTTTCAATATCGAAAAAATCACCTTCTCATTTATTTCGGTATCGACAGAGCATGTCTGGATATAATATTTATGGTCGGATGCTGGCTGGTCCTTGTCAAGCTTACTCCCACAAATCCTACACTTCTTCCCTTGACACACATGCTTCTTGCCTGTTGTGAGACTCTGGTTATAGTTTAACCCACAGTTGGGACATTTCTTCACCTGATCACAATGACTGACCATCACACGCGCCCTGGGTTTTAGCTCAGGTACTTTATGTCTATCGTAACACGTCTGGTTCTTGCAATATCTGTTACAGTCATGACAAAGAATCGGATTTGTAACCCCCTGAGCACACGCTGCATCATTGCAGACAGCGCACGAACCTTTGCATACATGATTGTATTTATGCCCTATAGGATCGAAACAGTAGTGACAAATATCCCGAGCCCCTATAAAACCCTTTAAGTTTTTGATCCCGTAGTAATGGTCTCGGAAGTGCAATAGAAAAACAGTCCTGCTTCGGTCCTCAAAGTCGGTCTGAATCTTCCCTAGAGCTCTCTCTCCCTCACTTCTGATAAAAACAACTATTTTTCTGTTCAACAACTTCTCAAATTTGTGGATATCGCCTGATCTGACGGGGGTGTGTTCTGAAAGGCCTGCACGCTGTTGCAACTCTCTACCGAGCTGTATAGCCGCATTGGAGCCGAGGCTAGGGTCTGCAACTCAGGCTAAGCTAATAGCAAAACACAGTTTATCATCTCGATCATTGTTCACAATATATAGGTGGCGTCTCTTCTTGTGTATAAGCTCGCAATCGAGAGACATTTCAGCTTTTCGTCTAGCTCCCCCGCTAAGATCACGCACTGTTTGAATTACAAACTCCAAACGCTCTGTTGAGGCTATTTCGGCATTGGATTGCATCAGATCATCTAAAAACGTTTCGAACTGGTGCATGACGTTACTCCCCCCTTCATCGACTGAGAAAGTCACGCTGCGAGACACGCCGGGTCCATTAACCTCTATCTGCACAATATCGTTAGTGTTAACCAGCGGTGTCACCCGGTCTGATAAACCCCTGAGCATATTCATTATGTGATTATGAAATTCGTACGGACACGGATGATCACCCTCAGGCCGGACAAAGTTGTGTCGGATCTCTATGTTATTGAATTCGTCACGTACATTGATCTGAAATTCTTCATCTTCCTGACTAGACGGTTGAGGACTATTTAGCTCCTGTGAGACATTCATACTGACTGGTTGATGTTGCTATTTAAACATACGATCAGAAAAAAAAGGACATGAAAAAACATTCAGAGTCAGACAATACACAAGTTGGAGAAAGCTCCAGACAGTCTCACTGTTAATTTAAGTAGCAAGGCGGGCGTTGGGCAGATCCGCTGAGATCCAATTGCAAACAGCTCCGCGCTTCGATCACGATCTATGATAAAGCGCAGGTAAAAGTCAGAAATATAATAAAATAAATAAAAATACGGTAATACCCGTACTTATTTCCAGCTTAAACCAACCAGGTTTAAAGTGATGTTTTTTTTTTTTATTCTTATCTGTTTTTAAAGACTATGTAAGGGTGCATTTTTTTTAAATCAACAAAAAGATGAGCATCTGCTTCAACATAGCTGTGGGTGAATAAATTCTCTTTTTAATGCTCTTACAACTTTAATTTATCATGGTTGATTTGTTAGAATCAGATGTAATGGTGTCTCTAGAGTGTTGGAGCTAATGTGGTTTTACGTTAAAGTCAGGAAGCTAAAAAGCACCTTTTAACCGTTTAAAATAAAATGGAATGCTCAAGGAGCCATGTTGAGACAGAGCCCAGACCGTATATTATTAAAGGGACTTGTCCGGACATGTTCTGATGACACTGAGGAGTTAGATTCAAACCATTGGGGGCGCTATATACACTATAGGCTGGAATGTTAATTTTGAACCACTAGAGGGAGGTATTTATATATTTTGGTGTAATACTATTTATTGGGCCACTAGGGGGAGCCATTTTTACATTTGCACGTCATTTTAATTTTGAACCACTAGAGGGAGGTATTTTCACATTAGGGTGTAAAGTTACTTTGAACCACTAGAGGGAGGTATTTATATATTTTGGTGTAATACTATTTATTGGGCCACTAGGGGGAGCCATTTTTACATTTCCATGTCATTTTAATTTGGAACCACTAGAGGGGGCCAATTATACAATAGGCTGTTATATTAATATTGAACCATTAGAGGGAGGTATTTGTATATTTTGGTGTAATGCTATTTATTGGGCCACTAGGGGGAGGTATTTGTATATTTTGGTGTAATACTATTTATTGGACCACTAGGGGGAGCCATTTTTACATTTGCATGTAATTTTAATTTTGAAACACCAGAGGGAGGTATTTAGATATTATGGATCCGGAACCGGAAAGGGCTTGGGTCGCCGGAACCGGAAGGGGCGGGGGTCACCGGAACCGGAAAGGGGGTTTGACGGGGGTGTGGTCTATTTTGACAGGTGTCCCTCTATGACAGGTGGGCGTGTCCTATAGGCAAGAGGTACATGTTGACCGGAAGGGGGTGTGACATACATACATTGACAGCTCATTTGCATGTTTGACAGGTGGGCGTGGCCCTCGGAAGAGGGCGGGGTCTATTTTAACAGGTGGGCGCGGCAACCGGAAGGGGTGTGGTCTTATTTGCATTTTGACAGCTAGTGGTCTATACTTTCTCTGAGGTGTGTGTGTGAAGACTGCTGGAAGATTCAATGTAAGTGACGTGAGCCCAAAAAAAAAAGGCTGTGTCTAAATATTGAGAATATCAACAGTTGGGCCAAGATTCCTTCATGATTAGGTTTTTTGTCTGATGTGGGCTACAGTTTGAATAACATCCTTTGCTGTTCAACTGAAGTCTTGTTTTCAGAGCTTTCTTCTTAAACCATCTTCACATCAACACAGCCACTAACAATACACCACTCTGGTAACAATCAACTTAAGTACTAAGTAAGAATTAAAGAATAATGTAAACTAAATGACCAAAGTTAAAACCGTTAAAGGGAACTATAAGAATGAATTTAAAAACCCATCAAAGATGCAATGACATCACAGTTTAGCATGATCTGTGAATGATTTACAAACAGGTTTATTGTGAGAAATTTGGAATGAAGCTAAATTGACTTTTAACAAAGATTAGCTTGTGCTAAAATATGTGAACTTCTAAAACAAAATAATAAAATGAACAAAAAGGAACAATACCAATAACCACTAAAACGATGCAATCATATCATAGTTTAGTGTGAATTTGGGAAATTCAGCTGTAACAGCAGCAAAGTGGCAGATGATGAAGCTTTTAGGATCACACAAGAAAAGTATAAAAAGTATACAAACAGAATTAAGAATAATATATGCACATTAGGGACATAATTACAAAAACCAAAATACTGTGCAGTTATTTGAATGTGCAACTTAGTAGGATAATTTAAATACAAAAAATATTTACATAATGTGCATTTGTAATTATGGATTAAAAAATACAAAGTAAAGGTATTACCTAAAAGAAGTTTAGATAATATATTTAGAAGTGCAAATAACAGCAGCAGAAATGTTAATTAATTGAGTTAAGCAATGCAGATTACAGCAGGGGTGTAAACATTAAGTTTGTTGAGAGCAGTTTTGGTTGTAGAGTGTAACAGCTGCAGGAAGGAAAGAAACTACAAAAACGCTCCTTCATGCACCTAGGATGCAGCAGTCTGTCGCTGAAGGAGCTCTGCAGCTTAGCAACATCTTCATGGGGTGGGAGACACTGTCCATCTGTGATGTTATTTTTACCAGAGTTGTCCTGTCTCTCACCACCTGCTCTGGTTCCAGGGGGAACTGTAGAACAGAGCTGGCCTTCTCGATGAGCTTATCCAGCCTCTTCCTCTCAGCAGTAGATAAACGGCTGCTCCAACATACGACACCATAAAAGATGGCTGATGCCACCAAAGAATCAAAGAAGGTCTTTTTGGGTCCAGGGAGCGTTCCCAAAGACCATCTTCAGTCTCCTCAGCAGGTCAGGTCTCTGATCCTTCCTATAAAGAGCATCAGTGACTGCAGTCCAGTTTATTGCTTAGGTGAACACCCATGTACTTATAAGGGTCCTCTGTCTCAATTTCAACTCCCTGGATGTTCACTGGTGATCAGACTGAAAAGGGCAGAGTCATCAGAGAGTTTCTGAAGGTGACAGTGTGGGGAGTTGATGGAGAAGTCTACAGTGTAGAGGTTGAAGAGGAACGGAGCCATCACAGTTCCCTGTGGGGCCCCCATGCTGTTGGAGACACAGCCCTGTGTCCTCACATACTGTGGGTGTCCTGTGAGGTAGTCCAGTATCCTCTTCGACATGTGATGGTCCACTCCTTCAGAAGTCCCGACTGGATGATATTGAAAGCACTGGAGAAATCAAAGAGCATGATCCTCACAGTGCTTCCAGGCTTCTCCAGGTGAGTCAGGGCTCGGCACAGGAAATGGATGATGGCATCAGCCAGCCCGATGCCAGGCTGGTAGGCAAGCTGCAGTGGATCCAATTAAGACCTCTCCAGGGGGCAAAGATGATTGAGAACAAACCTCTTTAGGGTCTTCATCAGATGCGAGGTCAGGGGTACTGGCCTGCAACTGCTGAGGTCCTTTGGATGTGAGGTATTTGGTACCGGTACCACACAGGAGGTCTTCCAAAGCTGTGGTACTTTCCACAGCTTCAGGCTCAGGTTGAACATATATCCCATGACGTCACACAGTCACACAGTTGACCTATGCACCACAATTTCACATAGGCCATTATAAATTTTTTACAGGAATTTATTTTAGTTTTATTCTTCTGATTACCAGTACCAGCTATTTATAATATATGATTTAGTGAATTTTACAATGGAAGAAAGGTGAGCAGACTTACGTTCAAGTTTTTGTTGGTGTGGCCCTCTGACACAACTCAGGTTCCTCATGTGGCCCCTTGTAAAAATTAATTGCCCACCCTTGGTCTAGACAGAGGAGCTTGAGTCTCGCCGCCTGAGGAAAGAACCCGTGAGGATGATGGCAGTTCTGCATGCGGAGTAGACTTGCAAAGAGTACTTGTTTTCCACATTAATTCCACCGGCCTTGCTGACAGTGGACAAAACAACTGGACAGATGGTGCTTTTTGCATCGATTACGAACCGGATGAAACTCAGCCTGGAAATAGAATGACAGACTCGGAGCGCGCAACATGCGAGGTTTCTGTCTGTTTTCCTAGTTACTTTTTTCGCAGACCATGTCTGCTCAAGGAGAAACATTGAGGAGAGGGCAGCTCTCCTCTACTTCCCACGCCACTCCTCCACACAGTGCCAGCAAGATGCCCCGTAGAGGCCTGCTTTGCTTCCTCCTACGGTGTCCAGTCTCTGGATAGAGGCAGACTGTACACCTCCCTCTGTGCTGCAAGAAGGGAGGTTCCCAACCATTCTAGCCAGCGTAAAGATGGGACACAAATCATTTTGCATAAACAGACAGGGGAAGTCATCTAAGCAAAGAGAAAAAAGTTGAAATGGGGGATTAATGCATAGGCTAAGTGTTGATCAGTTATCATGCACAACCAAATTTTGGAGAGATTAACTACCGTATATGAGAAATTAACCGCCTGAACATATAGGATTATTTATTTTAGTGTTTATTTCCCTAGCCAGAAAGATAAAAGGCGGTTGAAAGAGGCCTGAAGTCAGAGAGAATATCCCCACCCATGCCTCAGAACTCAGGTGAGGTCTGAAGGGCAGGAAGGTAACCGACAATGACCTCCGGGGGGGGGGGTTCCCACCCAGCCAGAGATTGGGGATTAAGCATTAGATAAACAACTGAACACAATCACATTGTTGTGATTGCATTTATCATAAGATGAACTGAACAGACTGTTGGAAGACCACATTTCCCAGCAATCCTATCAGTGACCCCCAACACACTCCTATTGGTCCATGACCACCCACGGTGACATCGGCGATGACATCCCGGCCAAAGGGGCCTATAAGAGTAGTCGCGCCAATTTTGAATTGTTCTCCAGCTAGAAGTTCTTGGATGAACTACTGCTGAACAGAGGACATCTCAGCGGTGAAGATTCTCTTTTGTTCTGATCCGCTGGACCGGGGAAGAACTCATTTCAAAGCTTCGAAGTGCCCTTTTCGCTGTTGGTGAATCCAGATGGATTATATCAGAACTGTTCCAAGACAGTTCGTTAGACGTCGACCTACAGGCCTTCCAGCCTGCATTTGGGCCACACAGTCCTTAAATCCTGTACAGGTTTTTTAAATAACTCTTCCTTTTCTTGCTCAACCACGGACACAATTTGCTCTCCTCCTAGTGGACTGGACCTCCTTCAAGGCAAAGTAGGACTGAACCAGTTCCTTTATACTAATATTGTGTCTGGGCGGAGATAAACAGAGAAAATAGAGTTTTAACGAGTTAGATCTAGTTCATTGTTGGTTAAAGGGTCTTTAAGAGCTGTACCTGTTTGCTCATTTTTCCGCTGCCGCACGCATAAGATTGAAGCTGCATTGTGTTTGAAACTGTTTGTTTTATCCTGAGCATATCACACCTTTCTTTCTTTCTGTCTCTCTCTCTCTAACTCTCTCCCCCCCATTGGCAGAGACGGGCTCGGTTCGGCCTGCTTTAGCTGAAAAGTTTAACTCCACTGTCTTTAGTCTGTCGCTAAAGCAGAGGCCTACCACATGGACGCTTTCCCCATGTGCTCCTTTAGCCAAAGCTAGTTTTATGACTCTTTCTTAGGCTCCATGTGCTGTTCTCCATCTTGGCACAGAGCTGAGATTTATGACTTTTGTCCCACAGGCTATCTGTGACTTGGGCTCCCTGGAGTGAGCCCCCCCCCCCTCCTTTTCTGACCCCCCTCAGCTGTCCTCACTATCTCAGCCTTATCAGGCTGGTAATCATAAACATAAAATGAGACTGAACAATTTGGCTATATGTTCCTGGAATCCACCAGGATGGTGCCCCTAAACTTGGACAGTTTTACATAAAATTATTAATCTTATTAATAATTGCCCTAAGCAATCATTCATAATTATTCATAGCCAAATCCTACCTATCTGAAGCCAACATAATTGGTGCAGCCCGTGGGAGGGCGTTGAGTGGACATAATTGTTCTGCATACATATAAGTAACGCAGATTGTGACATTTTTAGAGTTATTATTCCAAACCTCGAAGCAGACAGGTGTTGGTAACTCTTAGAAATTTCTTCTGTTGCCTATGAAGCTCAATAAAGCTACATAGATCATTTTCAGGGGATTTTGATGCTGTATTGTGTGGTTTTGGATGTCAAATTCAGCTTAAACAGTGGACTTTAATCAAAGTTTTCTGCATGCTGATGCTCAGAAGCTGCAACTTATCTCAGTGTGCTTTGTGCAAAACACAGGAGTCCTGAGCTAACCTGCAGTTCATTTCATTACTACATTTTAAACTCATTATTCAAATTGCATTTAAATTGACTATCCAAATTTTTTTCCAGACCCTGAAATTAAAAATTTAAACCTTTATTCTGCTTGTGTAAACACAGAACTCTATTCTAACTAGCAGTTGACTTCATGGTAACTTGCATTTATTTAAATTGCATTTAAATGAATCACACACATTTTCAATACCTGTGCTCATACAATTAAACTGATTTCAGTGTGCTCTGTGTTAACTGCAGATCACAGCCTAGGTTAGCTTGCAGCTAATCCCATATGCTGCTATCACAGTGACCTAGCCTGCAGTTAATTCACCATTTCACTTGACATTTCTTGTAGAGATTTTGCAAATATATGGTGTTTGTCTTCCCTTGTGTAACCTTTTAAGCATGTATGTTGCCTGAGTTAGCTTCCAGAGTTAATTTTATCCTGGCTAATTTACTGCTAATCTGACAAGAGAGAGTTATTTTTCCTAACTGCATTGCTGAGATTTCCTTAAAGAGTAGGAAAAGCTGCCAGCCTATGCACCAGTTCGACACAAATAGCAATTTTAACACTGATCAGTGTTGGATAAGACACAGCTTGATTTCATAGCTTGTGTACCTATTTAACCGGACATGACCACACCCATATATGTATAGGAGAGAGTGCATATTTATAAGAGGTGTTTTGAAATGTCTGTTGACGTGCGTGTTGTTGCTATTCAGCAACTCTTTTGACAGCTAAGGCTTGGTTGCTTTGCTGTTTGTTGTTGCTTTTCAGCAACTCTTTTGAAAGCTAAGGCTTGTTTGTTTTGTTGTTTGTCTTTGTGACTGTTGCTATTTAGCAACTCTTTTGACAGCTAAAGCTAGGCTGCTTTGCTGTTTGTTTTCTTGTTGTTGGCCTTCCCATAGCTTTAACAGATATGGAGAAATCAGGTCCCCATGTGTCTGCAGCTGTGACACCCCAGGAGTTCACAGACTTACAGGTGCAACAGGTCATTGGTAACGTCATCAGCTTGTCTTCAGAGGAACCTGTTTGCTCAGATAGTTATGACATTGTGGAATGTGAAGAAAGAATACAGGCGTTGGTGGAATTCATGAAAAAGCCAGATAAGAAGTTTCCGATTTCAGATGTGTTTGGACAACTTGCCCTGCTCTTCCAACAGAGAGTGAAATTAGAAGCTGAAAGATGTGCCAGATTGACTCAGGAACGTGATGAAGCACTGGACAGGGATCAAGCAACTAGAATAGAGCTCTCCAAACCAGAAGCAAGGGTTGAACTGGCTGAGAATAGACTGAAGGAGCTGGTTGACAATGAGAACACAGAAGAAGAGGTGGAAGAGCGACCAGAGGAGACACCTGACGTGGGTCAGATAGAGTTGCTTGCTTGTCCAAGGTTTTCACCCCACATTAAAACCACACCTCTCATCTCCACAGAACCTAGAGTTGATGTTGATGCTAATTTGACAGCTGTCACTGTCAGCAAGCCACTGGGCCTGGGCTCTGCAGGGGGTCCAAAGTGGAGGAGCAGCATGCAGCCAGCTGATCTGACTCGCAGCAGCCTGTACTTTGAACCAGTGTCCCCTAAGAGACAACCTGAAGGCCATCCTTGGGACTCAGGTGGACCAGACAATCCTGATTCCAATTTGGCAAGCAAACTCAATGAGTACGGCGTGCGCATAAGACAACTGGAATCGTTGGCACAGGACATAGAACGCTTTGATCCAAGTGATTCTACCTCAAATGTTGACGATTATTTAAGAGAAGCAGAACATTGTCTCCTTAAAACGTATTTGGAAAACAACCTCCAGGGGTGTACACAGTGTCATGGAAACCTTACCCCCTGAGATCAGAGACTGCTATTCTACCCTCTGTCAAGCCTTAAGGGTAGAATATGCTATATTTACAGATCAGGCATCTGCAACATTAGCTGCTTTTTCTATGAAACAGAAGAAACATGAACCACCGAGAGAATTTTACCGTCGCTTAAGAGTTGCGTATTTCCAGGGACCCAGCGCTCCTGGTTTAGAGGAAGATCAGATTTTCAAATCTTTATTTCTTCATAACCTGCACGAATCTATTCACTTCCAGGTGAATAGGTACAGCAGGACAAGGAAACTAAGGATGCAGGAAATCCGAAAATACGCTCAGCTGGCCTGGGAAACGCAGGCGCGCCCCAAACAAGCAGATGCTGAACCCAAAGTGCTGCATATTCAGGCAGCAGAGGAGCAGAGCCTCCCACTGGAAGGCAGAGAAGCTCCTCCCACTCCAACCATGGTTGGAGATGGACCTAGGAAACAACATAGGTTTTCATCACAGAGCAAAGGGTGTGACAACTGGCATAAATTGAAAACAAAGCAGCCAGATTATTATTGGTTGGATAGGAAAACATCCCATAACTACCATGAAAGAGAAAAGTTTGATGGTAGAGTTCAGAGTGAAACTATAACGAAGGGAGATGTTGAGGATGCTTGTCGCAGGTATTTGTTTGAAGCAGTCCAGCGTTTGATGAGTCCATCCAGATCATCAGAGGCATCCAATCCTCCAGGTAATCCATACTTTGAACCTCAATCTGCATGACTAGGCGTGGTTCCAGTTCTCACAGCTGCCAAGGGTGACCTGGTCAGCTGGAGAACTGCTTCTGAGAGAACCCAAAAGCTCCTTGTGGTCTTTCCAGTAAAAATACCACAAACACGTTGTCTGACATTTTTATGCAACTTACTTCACACAAAACTTGCATGTCACCTACACTGTAAGATCTTTATAGGAGGGTGTGTCAAATTTAATTTTCTCCTGGACGCAGGATCAGAGATTATCTTGACGTGCTCAACCTTGCCTGAGGAGGGAACCAGAGTCATGCTGTCTCCTGGGAAACCACTCCAGCTCAAGGTCTTTGACCCAGGCACCACCAGCCACAGCCAAGAACGGGCCCTGGTGCTCTGCAGCCGGTCCAGACCAGGAGCTGACCGCGGAATCCTGTGGGATTTCCAGAAACGATGGCTCCCTCTCCCACAAGTCCATCCCGTCGGCGCCCTCTCCTGGTGACAGATGGGAGCTGAAAATGCACACCCCAGGTATGAACCTAAACATTTTGACGTGGTGAAGATGCAGGAACAGGATCCGAACTTTCACCTCATCCAGAGGCTGGTGATTTACCGTTCCCCACCAGGCATGATGCTGCCACCACCAGGTGCGACCCATGAGCTAGAAGCTTTTTCTTGCAGCCTTCCAGATCTTAGGCTGAAGACAGGTCCATTGGTCTACGCCCACAACCAGCGAGGTCCACCTCCATGGGCTGACCTAACAGACCAAAGGGGGGTCATCTTAACCCACACCAATGACTTCCTTGCATGTGATCTGAAGAGCCCCAAAGCCTCATGTGATATCTTCCAACAGGTGACATCCTGGCTTTCAAAGGCTCACATGACCAAGACCTGCACCCAAGGATGGTTATCCTGCTGTCAGCTCCATCCATACCAGCTACTCGGCAGTAATCCCTTGGCTGCACCTGAACCCAGCGGGAGACAACAAACACCTGCTGACAGTCAGATGTAGCTTCATCAGAGGTGATGAAGCCCCTCCTAAACTGAATGACACAGCAGTCATGACTGCTGCTCTTTTGCTTAACCAAAGTAAGTTCTACCTCAAGCTCTCCTCCTTGGAGGCAGAGCCTGTCTCTACACCAGTGGAAGGTGGGGGGGAGACCAGTAAATAGACCTAACAGAACGGGGTGCATGTTTCAAAACTCACCTCTAGCATGCACTAACAACTAATTGCATCCATGATTTTTGTTTTGTTTTAGAGTAATCTGCAGACGTACAGATTAACACCTTTCAGGCTACAGTAGTAACTGTAAATACATTCTAAGTGGATTAAAATAACCCTTTCAGGTTTTGCAGTTTCTCTTTTGGGAGTGGTTAAGTGACACATTGGTATCATTTAACACAAGACTTCGTTAGAGAAGCTGATTTATCTGCACACTACCTCACTAAGTGATGGATCCACATTTATTCTAGATGGGAATTAAACATCCTGAAAACCACTACAACTCTGCTACCCCCACAAACCCACCTGACATATAGCCCAAACACAGCTATTTCAAGGTTTGTTAATAATGAATAATTCAGTCTTTTATCCATTGAATTTAATTTATACTAATATTGTGTCTGGGCGGAGATAAACAGAGAAAATAGACTTTTAGCAAGTTAGATCTCGTTCATTGTTGGTTAAAGTGTCTTTAAGCGCTATACCTGTTTGCTCATTTTTGCGTCGCCGCACGCATAAGTTTGAAGCTGCATTGTGTTTAAAACAGTTTGTTTTTTCCTGAGCAGATCACGCCTTTCTTTCTTTTTCCCTCCTCTCCTCTCCTTTTCTCTCTCTCCTTTTCTCTCTCTCTCTCTCTCTCTCTCTCTCTCATTGGCAGAGATGGGCTCGGTTCGGCCTGCTTTAGCTGAAAAGTTTAACTCCATTGTCTTTAGTCTGTCGCTAAAGCAGAGGCCTACCACATGGACGCTTTCCCCATGTGCTCCTTTAGCCAAAGGTGGTTCTATGACTCTTTCTTAGGCTCCATGTGGTGTTCTCCATCTTAGCACAGAGCTGAGATTTATGACTTTTGTCCCACAGGCTATCTGTGACTTGGGCTCCCTGGAGTGAGTTCCCTCCTCCTTTTCTGACCCCCCTCAGCTGTTCTCACTAATTTCATTTCATGTTAATTGTGTTTAATGTTCACCTATTATTGTTGTCTAAGATCTGTAGTAAATTTTGCATGTTTTAGAATAGATGGGATTTTCTATTTTCTCAATAAAGTCCCCTTAACTTAAAGAGATTGGGATTACTTGGAGTGATGCGTACAATTAATGTCCACAGCGTAAGAACTTATTCCTTCATTTGTTTAAGTATGATAGCCTTATCAGGCTGGTAATCATAAACATAAACTGAGACTGAACAATTTGGCCATATGTTCCTGGAATCCACCAGGATGGTGCCCCTAAACTTGGTTTAATATTGCCCTAAGCAATTATTCATAATTATTCATAGCCATATCCTACCTATCAGCGGCACAACAACATGTTGAATGGCTCACTAAACTGATGCATATCTAAAATCGTGCTCATAGGTCTTACACACTGATATGGAATTAATCATCGTTAGAAGGTTAGTCTCTTTGTTAACTGGGATATGTGTTTGTAATGCTGAACCAACATGTGAGAGCTCAGGGATACGTGTCTGTATCTTGGATCACAGACATGTGAGATGTGTTTGTATGTGGACTGAAGGATGTCAGAAATACTCCACATTTTCTCCCGTTTTCCCTAGCTGTTTTTCCTCTTTTTTAGACCAGACATCTCTTTTTGGATTACTTTTTAAAGGACTGTGGAATAACAAAATGCTGTTTTGCTCAGCTGACGACTTTGGCGAAGATCAGACTTCTTGAAGTAAAGACTGGATATGGAAACGAGACAACCTTACCGATGATTACAGAGACGGAAAAACAACCTGACAGCCCTGAGGTAATTGCTACACAGTCCAACAGCCTCAGACAGAAACGACAGGAAAACACTACTCCCCCAGCCAAAACAAGGCACTTAACCGGGATAACACCACATTCACATTTTGATGAAGAATGGCCAGCTTTAAAACGTATCAACACTTCTACTCCTGGTAAGAAAAAGCAACCTGAAGCAAGAAACAGAAAACCGGAAATTCCACTGAAAAACAGATTTGCAGTTCTCAGTTCTCCGGAAAATAATACAGCTCCTGGTGTCAGTAGAGGTCATCAGGAGAAAAACAATGCAGCACCAGGTACCAGACATGGTCGTCAGGAGAAATCCAGCAACAAAAAGACAGTAAAGACCCCTCCAGCCAGTCCTATAATCCATGACGGTTCACTCAATGAAAGTGAACATTTCTGCAGTAAGAACACTAGTGTTATCAGTGGTCTCCATAATAATGCAAAAGACATTCCAGAAAAAATCCAGACAATCTTAAATCAACCCCCAAAACAGGAAGAGCTTGTCATCCAAATAGGGTCTACCGATCCTGCCAAAAAGCAGTCTGAAATCATAAAAAGGATTTTTTTATGATCTGCTACAGAGACTGGAGTCACTCACAACACACATCTTTGTCAGCGGACCATTGCCCCAAGGGAATGATAAAAGGTACAGCAGACTCTGTATGCTTCACAGATTCCTGAAGAACTATCGCTCTGACTGATCAAATAGATTTACATATATCAATCATTTAAAAATATTCAGTGGTGTGAGACATCTTTGCACAAGCAAAGAACGTTATAAGAACAAAACCTGACTGAAATCAATCACATCAAATTTGTTCTGCCATCTAAACCAAAAAGCTCTGGATGCTCAAAAACATGCGATAAAGCACCGGATGGCTGACCATGACCAGAGAAGAAACTCTTCCTGACCCCTCACCAGCAAAGATGACACAAATAGTCACTATCAGAGAGGTACAAGCGGAGAAGACTCCACCCGGAAAAAAAGCAGCCCCACCAGCACTTACAGCTACAAGATATACAGAACAAACACTTCCCCCCACAACAGCAGCGCAGCGCTCAACACAGCATTCCCCATTTTCATCCGATTTATCTACAGCAAAGGATTCTCCCTTTAGGACCTTCTCTGACAAACTGAGAACACAAATCATGACACAGCCAACTCCGAAACTTGGGCTACATCAGCCCCCTGGGATTGATACTGGATTTACTCTGCCCATGTCTGTTATTAACAGACACCTGATATAGAAGGGAACCAGACAGTAATTTTACTCCCATCGTTTCCCAGATGTGTATTAAACCAAGTCTGAAATTGATCTGTCAGAAAGTTCAGCTACCCATCATCAAACTACTTAAATTTGCTTTATTAAACATTAGGTCTCTGTCAGGGAAGTCATTTTCTAATCAATGACTTCATCACGGAACATAATGTACACGCACTGTTCTTATCAGAAACCTGGCTAGACGTAAATAGTGAAATCTTTGCATTGATAGAATCTACTCCTCCAAATTAACATTTTTTAACTGAGACCAGGAAACACAGACGAGGTGGAGGGGTAGCCACAATCTTTCATAACTCAACTCACTCACTTTAAAAAGGTATTCCTGGGCACATTTAATTATTTTGAATACCTAGCTACCCAGATAAATTAGCCTAACAAAGCTGTATTTCTAAGTTTAAATAAACCCCTAAAACTTAACTCCAACTTCTTTGATGATCTCAGTGACCTTTCTGTAATTTGTATCAACCATGACCAATTAATCATTTTGGTGGACTTCAACATCCATACTTAGAACCCCCAAGAAGGAAGAGCAAAAACATTAGATGATACTCCTAATAACTTTGGCCTGACTCAGCATGTCAAACAGCCAACACACAATCAAGGGCACACTCTGAACTTAATTATCAGCAAAGGTTTAAATATATACAACATCTCTGTAATTGATATATTGTTATCTGACAATTTCTGCATTTTCTTTGAAAGTACCATCTTTGCTAAACTATCTAGCCGCAGTGAGACCACAATAAAAAAGCGATTTCTAGGGGACAGTTCAGTTGAAACCTTTGAACAAATTTACTCTCCAACCCGCATCCCCCTCATCTCCCAACTCCAACTTAATAAACAAGCTGGTAGATAACTTCCTTACTAACATTTCAGACATCGAGTCGACAGCTCCAACTAAACTGAAAGTAGTCTCAAGTAGAAAGAAGTCTCTGTGGACTAGTGATCCGCTGGTACGCTGTGAAAAAAGGGAGTGTCGATGAGCCGAGAGAAAATGGCGATAAACTCAACTCCAGGTTCACCATGAGATCTACAAAGATAGAATGAATAGATATCAAATAACTTTAAAAACTGCAAGGAATCGTTCTTTTCTTAAATCAGTAAAACAATCATTAATAATGCACCGACTCTTCAACAGTGGAAAGACTAACTAATCCTACAGTGACAGTACCCCCTGACCTAAATCCCAAGAGGACTTGCAATGAATTTGCCAGATTTTTTACTGAAGAGATTATAACAATTAGCCAGTCTGTATTTCACTACCGAACCCACTACCAATGTCATCCCTAAACAAAACACCAATGTAGAAAAACTGTCTGAATTTCATTAATTAAACCAAAAAAACCTTGATGAAATCATTAACCAATTAATGATCCTCTTGCTGCCTTGATACTCTACCCACAGCTTTTCTAAAGAAAGTTATTCTTGTCATTGAGTCTGATCTGATTCTAATAGTTAACTGTTCCCTGTTATCAGGTGTCTTCCCACAGGCTTTAAAAATATGGAGCTAGAATTGGGACTCTAGTTTTGTACCTGTAACTTTTAGTTTTGTACCTGTAACTTATGATTTGTACCTGTAACTTATGATTTGTACTTGAAACTTATGATTTGTACTTGTAACTTACGTTTTGTAACTTGTACACATTTTAAAAATACAGGTTTCAAGTTATAGGTTTCAAGTTTCAAGTTACAGGTTTCAAGTTTCAAGTTACAGATAATTTTTTACCATATTTGGCTTGCCTAGAAGAACCAATGAGTGGCTTGCTGATTTTGACCAACTAAACATGTTTCTGCAATTTCTATCCAGTCATGGCAAGAGGAAGGAAGGGCTCTGCACTGCTTACAACCAAACATGATTACATTCACACTATCTGCAGCTACAAACCACGCCCCCAGGTGACTCAGGCACAACTGAAGCAACATGGCTGCTGCCGGCAGGTCTCTCCAACCAGGAGAAATCTGTCATGGCAGCTCTTCAGATGGCTTCTCCCTCGACATCAACCCGTCGAATGATGGTAAGTTAAGCGTGTTTCCTTATGTATTTAGTTGTATAAACTTTTGGAAGTGCTAAAACATTATAATAAAGTTATTTTAGGTTTGTTAACATATGCATTGCAAAGGCTGCAAATTCAGATAGGAGGAGGTGCTGTACTCAAATTTAAAATGTAGTTAATCCTTTACTCATAAAAATAGTTATAAGCATGTCCAGAAAGTATAACTGACTTTTGTCCACTGTGGTATAAATTTTGAGATTGATAAGTTTGCCTGAATTAAAGCTAAGCTACGAATAGCAAGGGAAACGTTACCATAGCAACGCTTAGGCACACTCTACCTGTTAGATCTCTGTTACGGAGTAATGTGAGGTTACAGACTTAAGTACATTCTTTATGTTTTATTAGAAAGCAAATTTGATCAACATTAGCTCCGCTAATGTTAAAACATGCAGATGCCCAGATCACACAACATCCACATTTTGCCCTGTTGTGTTGTAGCAGGCTAAACTAAAATCGACTAAAGATGGATGCAACCATGTCCAAACAACTTCTTCTTCCAATTCAATCTTAAGTATAGACTTTTAACTGTGTTTGAATCCATATTTCATGAATCATAGATACTGCTATGGGCAGAACTTCATGTCATCAGAAACAGAATTTGAATAACTGCTTTTTTTTAAAACAGAATCTGAATATATCTAACTTGAAAACACTTATTTATTTATATATATATATATATATATATATATATATATATATATATATATATATATATATATATATATATATATATATATATATATATATATATATATATGAAAGGCCCAAGATCTAAGAAAATAAACAGCTTTAAGCTGTAGAGTCATTGGTTGGGCTTTTGTCATTTGCATAGACATATTTTAATAGAGTTCTTGAAAATCATCTCTCACAAGCAAGCTCATCTGGCAGTCCCACAATGCTTAATGTATTAACACCTAATTGAAGCTAATTTTGATTTTTGCTAATTAAACTTTTTGTCATATGTTTTAGGGGCCAAAGAGAGGACGGCTTCTTCTAGAAGAAATGCTCACCTCCTCATTGGAGCAAAAAATTTGCCCACTGTAGCATGGAGGTAGAATAAATCCAGTTATTCACCTTGTGCTTGTAGTGTAGTTTTACCTTCAAACACCACAGAACCTGTGGATATATTGTAGTTCCTCCTGTGTCGTAAAAACTAGTCTTGCTTTCACAGATTAACACAGTTGCCTGTTTCCCCTCTTCACTTGTTTTCTGTCCCTGTTTTTAGTAAAATTTCTAAGAATATTAGCCTGCAGGGAAATGTCACCTTATTGCAGGCCAAAACCAAAATACCTGATTTTTTTATTTTTATTATTCCATGCAGATGTGTGATAGATATATTTAACTGCTCAAGTTAATGTACATTTCCTAGAGGTTTTTGTGCTGATTTTTGTAGTCTGTGTTTCTTGATTTCTTCTGTTTCAGACATGAGACAGCAAAGTGAGGCTGAGAGGAGACCGGATGGAAAAACAATTTTGCGTTCGTTGTCACATTTGTTCTTTAGTTGTATATTTGTTATGAATAAACTAACTGAAACAACTAGTGATTCTCATTAACTACTCAGCCCAGTGTCCATTTTATTTTCTATTTTAATGTCATATTCATGTTGCTCTGGAGCGTACATGGGGATATGAGTTGGGGAAGAGGGGTCTAAATGTTTAACTTGTGTCTATCGGGGGCGGGGAGGGGGGTATATGTGGGGCTAATTTTGAATTTTTATTTTGTAAATCACTTTGAGCTGCATTTCACTGTATGAAAGGTGCTTAAGAAAGAACGTTAACTAATTTTATTAACAGTTTTATTATTAAAAATTGCTTTTAACATAACCATAAACCCAAGTTGGAACAATTTAAAAATGTCAAATGAATGAAAATAAAACAAAAGAATTTGTACAGGACACAAAAATAATTAGAGAAGGAAAAATTAGGGTCCACTGCATTGTCCATCAACAAGCTTTGCAATTTCTCAATGCAAAGTTGCAATATCACTAAATATGTTCACAGGACCGTTGGTCCCACCAGAGAACCCCGCTGACTGCTTCCAAACCATCATCTTCTCATGTTCGGCTACTTCTCAAGCTCATCCTCAGGGCTGAAGCAGATGTGGTTAGACAGTCATATTTGGGTGGACCTTGCTGAGCTGCACAGCTCGTGTCTAACCAATGAGAGAGCTGGTTACGTTCGAGGAGCAGCTGTGATTGGTTGAACTTGGTTTTCAGTGTGCTCAGGGACCAGGAGGGTCAGTCGAATGCTAAAAGGAGAGGGTAAACCATTTAGGAAATGCAATTGCAAAAAGGATTTGAAAATGAGAGCTGGAAAGAGAAAACGGATGTAGAAAAGGGAATAACTTTTTTAAATGTATGAAAAAGAAAGATATTTACATCTAATTTATTAATTGTATTATTTAATTCTCCATTTTGAAATAGGATTTGAAAAACGTTTTCAAATCACAGTAATTAATAATAAAATAAGAAATACAATTTGCAATTCCTCTTTAGTATTTCAATTTAAAATGTGTAATTACAAAATGCTTTTCAAATTTGTCCTTTTTTTTATGAATTAATTGTTGAATTTGAAATTATATTTAGCAATCTATATTATTAATTCACAATTAAGCACTCCTCATCAAAATGCTGTATTTCTTTTCCAATGACCCCCGTAGTCCTCCATAGTCAGCCCATTACTCTGTGCTGAATTATTTCTCAAGGACATGAACGTCTAATCCCAAAGTCTGAATTTAAGAACTGAAACTGGAAGGTGAAAAGTTAAAGTTTGAGTGCCGAATTTGCAAAACTCAGTTTCAAGGCAAAGAAAATTCCGTTTCAAAAACAATTAAGTCTATACTTTAGAAGATAAAATTGGAAGAAAAAGTTGGTTTGGACACAACAGGGCAAAACGTGGATGTTGTGTGATCTGGGCATCTGCATGTTTTAACATTAGCGGAGCTAATGTTGATCAAATTTGCTTTCTAATAAAACATAAAGAATGTACTTAAGTCTGTAACCTCACGTTACTCCGTAACAGAGATCTAACAGGTAGAGTGTGCCTAAGCCTTGCTATGGTAACGTTTCCCTTGCTATTCGTAGCTTAGCTTTAATTCAGGCAAACGTATCAATCTCAAAACTTATACCACAGTGGACAAAAGTCAGTTATACTTTCTGGACATGCTTATAACTATTTTTATGAGTAAAGGATTAACTACATTTTAAATTTAAGTACAGCACCTCCTCCTATCTGAATTTGCAGCCTTTGCAATGCATATGTTAACAAACCTAAAATAACTTTATTATAATGTTTTAGCACTTCCAAAAGTTTATACAACTAAATACATAAGGAAACACGCTTAACTTACCATCATTCCACGGGTTGATGTCGAGGGAGAAGCCATCTGAAGAGCTGCCATGACAGATTTCTCCTGGTTGGAGAGACCTGCCGGCAGCAGCCATGTTGCTTCAGTTGTGCCTGAGTCACCTGGGGGCGTGGTTTGTAGCTGCAGATAGAGTGTGAATGTAATCATGTTTGGTTGTAAGCAGTGCAGAGCCCTACCTTCCTCTTGCCATGACTGGATAGAAATTGCAGAAACATGATTTGTTGGTCAAAATCAGCAAGCCACTCATTGGTTCTTCTAGGCAAGCCAAATATGGTAAAAAAAAGATCTTTAACTTGAAACTTGAAACCTGTAACTTGAAACTTGAAACTTAAAAACCTGTAACTTGAAACCTGTAACTTGAAACTTGAAACCTGTATTTTTAAAATGTGTACAAGATACAAGTACAAAACACAAGTTACAAGTACAAATCATAAGTTACAACTACAAATCATAAGTTACAAGTACAAATCATAAGTTACAGGTACAAATCATAAGTTACAGGTAAAAATCATAAGTTACAAGTACAAATCATAGGTTACAGGTGCAAAACTAATGTCCCAATTTTAGCTCCATAGGTGTGTAGGAGGCAGGATATGATATAAAAACATCTGCGCACATTTCTAGAGAGTGGGATTTATAAAGCGGAAAGTAGGTGCAGCTCTGCGTACTCCAAGTTTGATAGATCGGAAACTTACTAGGCGTAAGTAAAGAAAAGCTGCTGAGCTTAAGTACGGTTTTAGTAATGATTCTACGCAAAGTTTTATAAATGAGACCCCAGGCCAGAAATCTAGGTGTAGTTCGGGATTCAGATTTGAACCTCCAGGGTCACATAAAGGCAATAACAAGGTCAGCCTTCTATCACCTGAAGAACATTTCTAGAAATAAGACTATTGTCGCAACAGGACCTCAAAAAACTCATCCATGCATTTATCTTTAGTCGGATTGATTGCTGCAACAGCATCTTTACAGGTCTGCCTAAAAAGTCAGTTAGACAGCTGCAGCTGATCCAGAACACTGCTGCTCATGTCCTCACTAGAACTGGGAAAGTAGAGCACATCACCCCAGTTCTAAAGTCCTTACACTGGCTCCCTGTAGCTCAGAGAATAGACTTCTAAATACTTCTATTAGTTTATAAATCAATGAATGGCTTAGCATCTAAATCTGTTGAAGACCTGCTGTTACTATACCAACCCCCCAGACCACTCAGGTCCTCTAATTCCAGTCTATTCAACATCCCTAGAATCAGAACCAAACATGGAGAGGCAGCTTTCAGTTTCTATGCTCCTCTAATCTGGAACAAACTTCAAGAAAACTGCAAAGTTGCTGAAACACTGAGTTCTTTTAAATCCCAACTAAAAACGTATCTGTTTAGTTACCTTTGAGTAATGCTTTATTGTATCATGTTTTGTGTATTCTTCTTGTTTCCTTGTAATGCCTTGATGTATCTGTGTATGCTTCAGGCTTTATTGCTGTTTTTACTTTATATGCTTCATCTGTGTTTTACTGCTATTTTCATTTTACCACTTAATCATGTAAAGCACCTTGAATTACCTTGTTGTTGAAAGTGTGCTATACAAATAAAATTGCATTGTCTTGCCTTGCCTTTATCCCACAAGCCATCTCTTTCTTAATAAATTCCCCCTATCTTAAAAAGTAGTGGTCTGTGATTACGTGGCGTATTGCGTACAATTAATGTCCACAGTGTGTGAACTTATCCCTTCCAGAAGAGACTGGATGTTTGGTCTTCTAATGCAGAAGTGGTGCCCCTAGGAGAGTAAACTTGAACGTCAACAATAATTGTATTAATTATATTATTATTAAATTATTGATCAGAATTATTGATGTTATATAAACCAGACAAATTTCTCTCACTCTGTGTCACAACAGTGAATTCTCAATTCATCAAATCAAACTTTATGTATAAAGCCCTTTTCATACAAGAAGTTGGATCACAAAGTGCTTTACAGATTAAAATGACCCCACATAAAACCACCTTCCCTTCCCTCCCCCACAGATTTAAAAGCATGGTCACAATGATACCCCCTTTCCCCCAACCCAACTCCCATGCACACACACAGTTAAAAGAAAAAGTAAAAAACGACATTTGGCCGAGTGCAGAGAAACCATGCAAGGAAACGCCATCAGAGGAGCCATCTGCCCCGGCAGCGGTAGATTAACAGATGCAGCCGAGGCGCTGACACAGGGCACCCAGTGGAGGCAAGGCCAAGACCCTCACCTCCACCCAAGCTCCACCTGGAAAGCACCCGGGCAGCCACAGCCGACCACCGCTCCCGGAGCAGAGGGCTCCCACAGATGAAACACTCGAACGGGGATTAAGATGAACTAAAGTAAAAATAAAAAACGTAAAAATAAAAAACTGTAAATTAATGTGCTAAGATTAAATAGTAAAACTGATCAAAATATGAACATATAAAACATGCAGAGCAAGTAAACAAACAGTAATAAATAATAATCAGTTAAAAGCTAAGCTAAACAGGTGAGTCTTGACCCTGCTCTTAAAAACATGAACGTTCTCCATGGCCTTGAGGTCCTCTGGCAGCCTGTTCCAGAGGTGAGGGCCATAAAACTGGAAAGACGCCTCACCATGCGTGTGTGTCCTGACTTTTGGGGTGACAAGGAGACGGCTGCCAGAGGAGTGCAGAGACCGCGAAGGTTTATATGGTAAAAGCAGTTCAGAGAGATAAAAAGGCCCAAGACCATTAAGACACTTAAAAACCATTAAAAGAACCTTAAAATCGATCCTAAAACGTACGGGGAGCCAATGCAATGATTTTAAGACCGGTGTAATGTGCTGGTCTTCGTCAGGACACGTGCTGCTGAATTTTGTAGTAGTTGTAAACCTGATATACTCTTTTTGGGAAGACCAGAAAGGAGGGCATTACAGTAATCAATTCTACTGGAGATAAAAGCATGCATCAGTGTCTCCGTGTTGGCCCGAGAGAGAATGGGGCGGACTCTGGCAATGTTCTTTAGTTGATAAAAACCTATTTTAGTAATATTTTTTATGTGAGGAATAAAAGTCAGCTCAGAGTCAGAAATCACGCCCAGGTTCTTCACTTGTAAAGAGGGATTAAAAGACAGTGATTGTAGTTTTGGTAAAAGTTTCTCTCTCTGAGCCTCAGGACCGATGACTAAAACTTCAGTTTTGTCCTGGTTGAGCTGGAGAAAGTATTCTGCCATCCAGGATTTGATGTCTAAAATGCAGTTAAAAAGTGCATCCATTGGCCGTGTGTCTTCAGGAGACATGGAGATGTACAGCTGTGTATCATCAGCATAACTGTGAAAGTTGACTCCATGTCTACTGATGACGCTGCCAAGAGGGAGCATATACAGGTTAAAAAGCACTGGGCCTAAAATCGAACCCTGGGGCACACCACATGTAATCCTATGGACCCTAGAGGAGCAGGTATCTAAACTTACCATAAAAGTCCTGTCTGTGAGATAGGATGTAAACCCTTTGTGAACAGCACCAGAGATGCCAATCTGTTTTAAATGGGTTAAAAGAATAGTGTGGTCTACTGTATCAAAGGCAGCGCTTAGATCCAGTAGAATCAACACTGTCACCTTCTGTGCATCATAGTTTAATCTAAAATTATTTAAAATCTTCAAAAGGGCCGTCTCTGTGCTGTGGTTCACCCTAAAACCAGACTGAAATTTCTCCAGGATATTGTGCTCATTCAATAAATCATTAAGTTGAATTTTTTAAAAAAATTCTAAAATTTTGCTTAAAAAAGGTAAGTTAGATACCGGTCAAAAATTGTTAAAATCTAAATTGCTATTCTTCAACAGGGGCCTCACTACCGCCCCTTTAAAGGCGCCAGGAAAGACCCCCATCTGAAGGGAGCAATTCATCATGGTTAAAATCTCATCTCTAAAAGATCCATAAAATTGCTTAAAAAAGGAAGTGGGAATCGGGTCCAAAACACATGTGGTGGGCCTCACTGAGGAGAAAACTTTATCAAGAGACCCAGCTTCTACCAGGACAAAACTGTCCAGCGTTTCCTCTGGTAAAGACACTCGCTCAGATTTGTCTAAAACCATATTACTTTGAGAACATAAAATATTAAATCTGATGATGTCTCTGAAGTGGTCTGCGAACTCCTCACAAAGAGTGTTTGAGGGGTTTTTAGGAAATGCAGTAGTAGCTCTGTTAAAAAGTTTATCAATGGTGGAAAAAAGGATTTTGGAATTATTTTTATGTTCCGAGATTACTTTGGAGAAGTATGAATTTCTTGAAATTATTAGTACATTGTTGTATAATTTGAGATCTGTGTATATATGATTGTTTATTGTGGTTTTACTTTTCCTCCATTTTCTCTCTGCCGCCCTACAATTTCTCTTCATTTTTCGGAGGTTTTCATTTTTCCACGGCGGCGCAGCTTTAGATTTTAAACTTTTAACTTGCAGTGGAACAAGCTGGTAAAGAGTGGACTGAAGCCTTCTGTTAATATCATTGACAATAAGACTACAGGGGGCAGTTAAAACAATAGGAGGATTCTTTTTAAAAATTTCCAGAAAACCTGCAGCCACTTCAGGGGTTAGATGACACTTCCTGACAGAGGTCTCCTGCTGAATAAAACTGGTGATGTTAAAAAACACACAGTAGTGGTCAGAGACAGCCATGTCAACAACAGAGGACACACGGGTGGACAGGCCATGCGTGATGACCAAGTCTAGGGTGTGTCCTTTGTTGTGAGTTGGCTGCATGACATGCTGGCTAAAATCCATATAAGTCAGAATGTTTATAAAATCTGTTGATAAAGGGTCTAAAAAGCTATCCATATGTAGATTAAAATCACCAGCTAAAATGACCCTTTCAAAGGAGTTCTGGAAAATTTATAAAAACTCTGAAAATTCTAGAATAAAAAGTGCACTCTTTTTAGGAGGCCTATAAATTGTGACACATAAAATCTGAGGAGTGCTAAAAACAGTTGCATTATATTCAAAAGTAAAATAGTTATCAAATAAAACAGGTTTGGCGGAAAGTGTTGATGAACTCATAAAAGCAGTTCCGCCTCCCCTTTTGCTACTCCTCGTAGAATAAGTGAAGTTAAAATTAGTTGGGGAGGCCTCTGTAAGAACAACAGGGGCATCTGCACTCAGCCAAGTTTCTGTTAAAAATAAACAATGAAGATTATGGTCTAAAATCAGATAAGTTAATCATAAAAGTTTTGTTCAGCAGAGAGCGAACATTAAAAAGTGCCATATTAAAGGTGTTGGAGATGGAGTGACTGTATGATTTACTGAAAGTGGGGCTTTTGGCAACTTTTTGAGATTATTTGGGTTGCATTTGTTCTGTTTATGATTTTTAGTCCGCTCTCTGCTGATAATAACAGGTATGAATGAGGTAGAACAAGGTCCAAGTCCAGTATGTGAGTTACTGTTAAAATCAGGGGTGAGTTCGTAGGAGCCGGGACCATTTGCACATCAGGATGTGGCGGAGGAATCAGAGAGAGCAGGGGCAGCTGTGGCCAGTGTAGTTGACAGGGGGGGGCGTGGACATGCCAGGCTCAATGTCAGGCTACGAGTGCCTTGTCTATTTAGATGGAGCCCATCTGGTCCAAACAGGTGCTTCCTTCCCCAAAAAATGTTAAAATTGTCTATAAAACCAATATTGTGAACGGCGGTGATGGAGGAGAGCCAAGTATTCAGGGATAAAAGTCTGCTAAAGCTGCCATATACCTCTGCCGACAGTGGGAGTGGGGCCAGAAAAAAAAACATGTGTGTTTTCTAAAAGATTAAAAAGGTGAATAAAATCACACTTCAGGAGCTCAGAGTGCTGTTTATAAATGTCCTTGGTGCCAGCATGAATCACAACTTTACTCACAGATTTGTGACAATCAATGAGCTGCAGGATCTGTTCGGTAATGTCCGTGACAGTGGCTCCAGGGAAACACAGTGTAAGGGCTCCTCTCATCCTCACGTTTCTGATGATAGAGTCCCCGATGATGAGTGTGGTGGGCGGCGGGTCTGCAGGCGGATGTTTGCGCTGGGCAGAGGATCGTTCGCCATCCAAGACTTGCTGTATGCCAGGTGGAGAAGCTTCCCCAGGACTGCAGCGATGTTTAATCGGCGCCGAGGGCTCGTTCCGTGGGTTCGGGGTTGAAGTGGAGCACTCCTCGGCGAGTTCTGGCTGCAGCCCGGGGTTTGGCGCGATGTGAGGGGCTGCGGGAGTCTGGCTGTTGCTTCTACGGAGCTACAGCGACCAGGGGCAGTCAGAGGAGGGAAATCCGCATCCAGGGCGCTGAAACGGTTTGATAGAGGCAGGCAGGTTGGAGGAGAGCGGTGGCGGCTGCTCCAAGTGCCTCCACCGCGGCCTGGCCCAACCGTTAACCGGGCACCCTGGAGCACCAGAGTGGAGCTGATGGGGGCTTTTGGTTTAGCCTCCTGCTGGAACCAGCGGTCCTTCTCTGCTGCAGATGTTACGCAAGCGTTTGGCACCCCAAGTCCGCCTGGAGGCCCAGCGATGGATCCTCCCTCCACAGCTTCGCCGGGCTGGCAGGGAATGGTGTCCGCCAGCTGTGCACTGCTGGCGGCGGCGAAAGTCCGGCCGAAGATGATGTCCACGTCGTGCTCATGGTCCTGGATATGGTGGAGTGTTGAGATCCTCTGCTCCAGCTCTAGAACCCTCTGGCTAAGTTTTGCGCAGCCATCCCACCAAGGACTGCAGGTGAGTGGAGGCATGGTGGGGGAGAAGTAGTCCGCGCTTCCCACCTATTAAAATGATCCGGAAAAAAACGTCCAGGTTATTAATAAGTCAGTGGTGTTAAAAATCTGTTAAAACCAGTCTTTAAAAAGGTTTAAAACCAGTTAAAAACCGTGCTTGATAGGGAGCAGGTCTTGGCGGGCTGACAGACGCTGATGCATGCGCACCTGTGTGAAACCTCACACAGGTGCGTTAGGTCAGCAGTTGCTTGAAACTAGTAGGATGGCATTGCAAAATCGGCAGGCAATAGATTGGATTACGGCAGACCACGGTGGAGTTTGCCAGATAATTGGTGATTAGTACATTCCAAGCAATACTGCGCCTGATGGAAGTTTCTCTGCAGCAATGGCTAAGCTTAATATAATTAGAGAAGAAGTTAGTATGAATGCTGGTAAGAATGACTGGTCTGGGGGTGGTTAGATCTATATTTAGGGGATTGGAAAGCAATGTTAATTAAGGAGGCAATTAGTGCGACCATAGTAGTAATTGTAATTTTCTTATTGGCATGTTGCATCTTACCCATAGTAAGTCAAATATGGATAAGGACTGTTGTATTCTACTTTTTTGAGGCTATTTTTTATTATGCAGTACATATGTTTTAATTATATCTTTTTTAAGCTTTAGAAGTAATAGGCCTGTTTATATTATTCAGGGTAGTAAAACATGACTCTGTTACCAGTATTTTATAGGGTTGAAGGTTTTAAGTAAACAAACTCTTGAGTAAAGATATGAATTGAAAGCAGGGAGGATCAGCTATAACTCTAATTCATGTTACAACCCAGTTCATGGTACGGTCAGGAGACCTGGAGAAAATAAATGACCTGTCAAGATGTAGAAGGAGGAGAGAGGAGTCATGTGATATGTTCTTTGTTCTTTTGGAAATAAAAATGGTACAGCCTTGTAGGAAAGCGAGTCAGATCTTGTCTGGCTCCCATCTGCAGGTGCGTCCTTTTGAAACAAGATATCTGTTTGTGTTGTTTTTACTCTCTGTCTCTCAGTTCTGGGTCTTATTTTGAAACAGTTCCCGCTGGGGTTTTGGAGTTCGGCGCCCCCACCTCTCTGAGCAGGAAGTGAGTTGAAGAGCACATTATGATAAGAAGCCGACAAAATGGTGGAAGATGCGGGCATTTGATTTGGTTTTGAGTTTTCTCAGGGCTGGGAGAGATTGAGTGTGAGTAATGAGTGTGGCATAACTGATTGATACATGTGTTTGTGGCAATTATAGTGATTTTGTGTTTTTTCTTTGAGTTCAACAGAGAATCGGAGAGCGACTGGATTGATCCTTGCTAATCAACACCCGGGTGGTTTTGTATCAATCTGGAAAAGCGCTAACACCAAATTAATAGGTATTGATCGATTTAAACGTTCTCCATTTAATGTTGACGTGTTGTTCTTTCGGTTGAGGGCCGACCAAAGTACGGACCAGGGGCTTGAGAGTTGGCCGCTCACTTCCGATGGGACGCTGTCGGAATTCTCCCAGGCTGGCAAGCGAGAAAAGAGACAGCAGCAGAGCCTATGTGCTCTCTGTTGTCTAGACGGATTCCCTTGGAGAGGCCGGCGTATCTTCCAAACGCACGTTTGAGCCACGTGAATTGGATTGTGTTTAAAGGTCCGGCTTTAGGTGGCTCCGGTAGAGGTTAGTGTTTGATGAGATTGTAAAAATTGTTGTTCTTTCTTTCTTTCTCGGATGAATGTGTGTGTGATTGGGGAAGTCGAGGTGACGGAAAAGAAAGGCTACCAGGTAGCTTTTTGCACTCCGGCCTCATATAAACTTCTCATTTAGGGGAACTAACCGACTGAATCTAAAACCATAATTCCTCTGCGAATCTTAAACGCCTAGACAATGCCCGCGCTTCTTGTATAGACAATAAGCGTAGAAGCTTGACATTGTAGAGGAATAAGGGAATATCATTTTCAGTCAGCTAAAGTACCACCATAAGTTAGCTTACGGCTAACGCACAGTTTGGATGAGTTTCGCCTGGAAATAAAGGCGTTCAACCTTGTGCAACTACGTAAACACGTCTAAAGCATTGTCTAACACATATATATAGGACTGTTATTATGGATAACTGGTAGTAAACTCTAGAATATATATAAAATAACTTTTTATGATAACGGAGCGGCCACGTTTGGCTTCCGGCTGAGCTAGGTTGCTCATGATGACAGCTAATCTTTGGTAGCTTAGCTTCCGAACTGTATTTATTTGGCTCGGTTAAACAGTCATTCGAGTATTGATGGCGAAGTGTGGTTTTGTTGGAGGCATTTTGTTCTTGTCTTTGGTTGGTTTACTTATGAGTACGGTTTGTTAGGTTTAGCATCGTAGTGAAGAATTAGCCATCTGTGCACCGGCGTATTCATTCCGCGGTGTGACACGGAAGTTTTATTGGGCCGGACTTTGATCTGTCAGTCCGGCGGAGTTTTTTTTTTTTTTTTTGGGAGCAAACAACTGTTGACGATTTTGTGTTGCAAAGCGAGTTTTAAACGTATTTCTTTCGGTATATGTTTTAATGATAAATAAAAATTGCTTTTTATTGGGAGAATTCTATTTTTTCGTGTGTTTCACCGAAGTGTGTGTCCCGAGTTTTGGCGCAGGCCGGACTCTATTAGGAATTCTTTGATTTTTAGATGAAACGGCAATAATCTCCGTATATAAATAAATTAATGATAAGATAAACAGTGCGTTATAAACCTTTTTAGCTTTCCTTCGTTTCGGCTTTGCCTAAAACATTATTAAGGTTAATGTTGCATGAATAAATAATATATAAACTCCTTCACTATAAAAAGAAATAAATGAAATAAATAAAAACTGTGCCTGCCTTTACTGTTAACTGCATTAATATTGGGATAAATTTGGGCCTACGAAGTGATAGTTTATCAATAAAAATAAATAATTTATAGAGTTAATACAAATAACCTACTTTGTTAAATTTTAATCCATTTTGGATTTTTGTTACGAATATTCAATGGCAGCCGAATATAAATTACTTCCTGCTCCACAGGGACAAAACTGGCGTACTTTAGATGCCCAATTGTTAATATACATTTCTAAATTATATTCTGTTTTAGTTGATAAGGCCGGTAAAAAAGATAAAAACCAGTTCCAGGGCCTTATGACGGCCATGTGGGCTCGTCATGGTGCCCGAGGAGACGACACAAGAAGTTTGTCACAAATGTGTTTTGAGGAAGGGAAACGTTATGCAGATAAAGCTAAAACAGCAAAGAGCATCACTGGTGCTAAAATGAGACACTTAAAAGCTGAGAAAATGTGGAAAACATGGGGTTTAACAGGACAGGGTATAGATCATTTGTGTGTTACTGCAGAAAATAGTTTTTCGGCAGACCATGTTCCTCCTCCATATCAACCTATGTACCCCATATTGACGACCTCTGGTCAAACACATATTTCATGGGGCTTGGAGACAGACAATGGCCAGATTATACTGCAAAACACGCAGGGTGACGCATCGAGTTCACCATCTCCTTGTGAGCCACCCCCGGTGGGCATTACTCCCCCCCTTCCTTCAAGCAGTGCAGTGTTGCACTGGAGTGGCCTCCCACAGAGGTCTGTAGCCCATGAACCATTGACTAAAAAACCACAGGGTGATTTAAAGGTAAAAGATGATGGACAAGATTATAAATTACGTTTTGAAGTCACCGGTAAAGGGGTTATAGAATACACTGGGGAGGAAAAGCGACAGCTACTAAAATTAGTAGAACAGGACACCGATAAATTGTTCTTGGCGTATAATGCTAAATTGATGGATGAGATGGAGCAGCACGAACACAGGTTAACTGAAGTTCAGCGACAGATGGATGGGGTGCTGCAGAATCAGGAAAGATTAGCATCTGTGGTAAGGGGTCAAGCTGCAGACCTTTCAGGGAGTGCCAGCCCCAGTCAACCTAATGAATGTGCAGCGGTTCTACAGGTCAAAAATATGCAGACGTTGGGGGACAAGGGGAGTGAGGGACCATTTATGAATACCAGATCTAAGTTGCCATTGGGGGCAAGTGGAGGCCCTGATTTAATGCTTCCTTTAGTGGGAGCATCAGATGGTTCAGTAATTTACAAACCATGGAAGATGGCTGACATATCTGCCATCATTCTGCAACTCCCTGCTTTGACTGGTGGAGGAAACTGTTGGATAAATAAATTAAATCAGCTGACTTCAGGGCAAACCCTAGCGGTGGGGGATTGGAAAGCTATTATGGGTAGAATGTTGACATTGACAGATTATAATGAGATGATGCTCCAGTGCCAGTTAGCATGTGTACTTGATGAAGCCCCATTCACGCATCATGCATATGATCTTGCCGAGTGGGTCAGAAGAAAATATCCTACTCCGCCTGCGTCTAAAATTTTGAAATTTCCCTGGTCAACTGATGTTACTCCCGCAGAACATATGGCAAAATGTAAAGATAAATGGGTTGCCGTTACTGGAGAACACCCTCGAGATCCGGGAAATAATCGGATTTGGTTTAGAGAAGCAGTTTTAGCAGGCATGCCAGAGTCTGTTGCTACATTAATGAAACGGAATCCTGATTCACACATTTATGATCAGCCTACATGGGAAAGACACGTAACATATTATTTACAAGACGTGCAAGATTCTGCGTTAAAGGACGCTGAGGAGAATAAGAAAATGGAGACTGCTTTGTTAAAACTACAGTTAAAAGAGGCTCAGAATAAATTGACTGACTTGTATCAGTCTAAAAAAGTGAAGCAGATGGTGGCTGAAGCAGCACCTACTGTTGGATCAGCAACAGTGCTGCCTTCTTTTCCTGTGATGTATGCTGGAGCTGCGCCGAATCCGCCATTTACTGCTCCTTATAGGACATGGCAGCCCCGTGGCAGGTCACGTGGCAGGGCCAGGTTTGGGGATTTTAGAGGCATGGGGAGAGGGCAGCCAGGTGCTAACGGTTGTCACAGGTGTGGTTCCAATGATCACTGGGTGAGGGAGTGCCCACACCCACAAGGGGGCGCTATACCTCCCGGTCAGCCACCTCTACATATGGCTCCGAATCAGCATATGGCTCCTCCCTCCTATCCAGGAGGACAGAGTGGGCCTCAGTATTGACAATGCCCACAGAGTACCTTAGTGAGCAGGACAAAGGGGGATCCGATGCTCACAATAGACGTACATGGACATTCATTGCCATTCCTTGTTGACACTGGTGCTACTTTCAGCACATTGGACAGAGTTTTACCAGACGTCAATTTTTCTGGGAACACAGTGTCTGTGATCGGAATCTCTGGGGCTCCAATGACTCTCCCTATAACTCAACCATTGCCTGTTTCAGTGGGAGATCAAAGACTATCACATCCTTTTGTCATTGCTCAAACCACGCCTGTCAACTTGTTAGGCAGAGATCTGCTTATCAAACTTGGTGCTACTATCCTATGTACCCCTGATGGACTTATGGTGACTTTTCCGAATGGACATACGCATTGCTGTGATACCATGAGTGGTCAATTTTTGCTGAAGGATGACACTTCACAAGTGGCTGATATTTTCTGGGCCAGATTGACTACGATGTCTGCACATGAATCTTCTGCGGCTGACTTTCTGAGATGCTGGAAGCCTTGGCTGCTTGAACTCCAGCCTTTTGTTCCACCGCCTGACCCATTCCATGTGACCTTCCTCTATGAGAGAAGCGATCCTACTTTATATCAGGAACAATTTGAAACAGAACTTGAAGGCCAAAGTTGGTCTGTGGCTTCGGGTCCATGCTTTGTGGGGAAGGAGGGTGTGGCACTGTATGCTGATCTGACTTCAGAGCAGCATAAATGGTATATGATGGAAGCTGAAGCGCTTCCACACATATCGCTTTTGTTGCATCCGAAACATCAAGCTAAAGATTTGGGGGGAATGGTTAAGAGGGGAGTTGAATTAAGGGATTGGGTTCATACCCAGATACCTTCAGTCTCTTTTTCTCCTTCTACTCAGATGTACAAAATAGACACGCAGCTCTCTGATACTACCATTCTGGAACATTTGCAGCTTTCTAGAAATCATGGCAGAGAAAAAACAGATCATCCTGATGCGGTGGAGGCCTTAAAGGTCGTGCCTGACTCTTTGTGGTCAGATGGTCCCACTGATGTTGGTCTAGTGCAAACCACACCCATCACATTTGAGATGAAACATTCTGATCCAATCTGGCGTTCTCAGTACCCACATAAACCTCAGGCTGAGGAAGGTATTGCAGACACTATTGCAGGCTTACTTGAAGCTGGAGTTTTAGAACCATCAAACTCTTCATATAACACCCCTATTCTTCCTGTGGAAAAACAAGGTACTGGTAAATACAGAATGGCACATGATTTGCGTGCTATTAATGAGGCCCTTAGAACCCCTCCCATTTCTACACCGAATCCGTATACAGCTCTGGCATCACTGACTCCTGATTTAAAATGGTTTACCTGCATAGATTTGGCTAATGCATTTTTCTGTTTACCGCTCCATCCTTCTGTCAGGGATATTTTTTCATTTACATTCAGGGGCAGGAAGCTACGTTATAGTAGGCTTCCGCAGGGTTTTGCTTTATCTCCAGGTATTTTTAATCAGGTGTTGAAGCAGTCATTAAGCACTGTACAGCTCCCTCCAGGCTGTGTACTGACCCAATATGTGGACGATTTACTTTTAGCATCCCCTACTGTTGAAAAGTGCATAGCAGCGACTCTAGTTGTGTTGCAACATTTGGGAAAAGAGGGATTCAAAGTCTCCCGCGATAAGCTTCAGTTGGTCAGGCAGGAAGTCCAGTTCCTGGGGCGAAGGGTGACCGCTCAAGGGGCTGGACTGACGGACACCCACAAGAATGCTATTTTGGCCCATTCTAAACCTCTCACTGTTAAATCAATGCTGTCATTTCTGGGACTGACAAATTTTTCCATACATTATGTGCCTAATTACACAAACCTTACCACACCACTCAGGGCTCTTGTGAATGCTCATGGTATGAAAAATCTGCATGCTAAATTAGAATGGGACATACCAGCTGAGGGGGCATTTATTAAGTTGAAACAGGCTCTAGCACAAGCAGCTGATTTAGCCACTCCTGACTATACGTGTCCATTTTTTCTTAACACATCAGAAACAGATGGGGTGGTTAATGGGATTTTGTTTCAGAAAAAAGGTGGTCAGAGACACATTCTTATGTATCTTAGCATAAAGCTGCAAGCTATTGAAATGAGACAGCCGCCTTGCACGAGACATGCAGCATGAATTGCACACCTAGTGGAGAAAACTTCACACATTGTCAGGGGTTATCCACTTAATATTTTGACATCTCATGGAGTCATGGCATTGGTTAATTCTGAGACGTTTACTCTTTCTACTTTGCGTCAGCAGCAGATTAGCAGAGTTTTGGAGGCACCAAACATTATTTTTACGCATGAAGGAATAAACATGGCTGACCAAATCACCGCCTCTGGGGAGCAGCATGACTGTGTCAGGCTGAATTCTGTTGCTCAGAAAATACGTCCTGATTTACGGTCTGATCCCTTATCTACAGGTTTTGTGCTCTATACAGATGGTTGTTGTTTCAGAGATGGACAGGGCCAGTTGAGATCAAGTTTTGCAGTTGTTGAGCAGAATGGAGATTCACTACAGACTGTCGTTTCAGGGAAGCTGGACGGCAAGCAGAGCGCACAGCGTGCTGAGATAAGGGCTGTTATTGAAGCATGCAAATGGGGAAGAGATAAAGACGTCACGATTTACACTGATTCGAGCTACGGGTTTTCTGTTATACATTATGAATTACCACAGTGGAAAAGAGCAGGTTTTGTTACTGCTACTGGTAAACCTGTACACCATCATGCAGATATTATGGAGCTTTTGGATGTTGTACAGTTACCAGCTAACCTCGCTATTCTTAAGTGTAAGGGTCACAGCAAGGCTGACACTGTTGACGCGTGGGGAAATAGGGCTGCAGACTTGGCGGCGAAGGGAGCAGCAGGCTACCTGTCACATGTACACACGCAGCTGATTGTCACGTCAGCACAGGAAATGTCAGACAGTTTTGCTGAGGAAGTGAAGTTGGCACAGCAGGCTGCTGCGTCGCAGGAGATAACTGTGTGGAAGGATAGAGGTGCTATTTTTTCTGATGGTTTTTGGCGTGGGCCTGATGGCCGTTTGGTTTTACCGGCCGCGTTAAAACCCACTCTTTTTCAGGAGGCTCATGGTGCGGCACATGTGTCATACACTCAGATGAAACGTAATCTTTGTTTTTGGTGGCATCCCTTCCTGCCACATTTAATTAAGCGTTTTTTGAGTGAATGTGTGGTGTGTGGTCAATTTAATCCTAAGCCTACTATCAAGCCAGAAATGGGCGCCTTCCAGGACTTGTGCAGGCCTGGCGAGGAGGTCGTTATCGACTACACAGATATGGTGACCCCTGTTAGAGGTTTCCGTTACCTGTTAGTGATGATTGATCCACTAACCTCGTGGGTTTCAGCTTTTCCTGCAAAACGGGAGGATGCTCAGACAGTGGTGAAGTCTTGGATAAACCACTGGATTCCGTGCCATGGCTTTCCGACTAGGATCAGGTCTGACAATGGCACACATTTTAAAAATAAACATCTCCGACAGGTTGAGGAACAGATGGGAATAACCCACAAGTTCGGCACTGTTTACCATCCGCAATCTCAGGGCGTCATCGAGCGGTCTAATTCAACTTTGAAGTTAAAGCTGGCAAAGATTACAGCTCATACGGGACTTAACTGGCTGAATGCACTCCCCATTGCGTTGTTGTCCATGAGATCATCTGTCTGTAGAACAAAAGGTCTCACTCCTTATGAGATGTTAACCGGCCGAATTTTTCCTGGTCCGTGGGCGGGCAGAGAACCACAGGTGTCACCGCACCCTGACCCGGACCCTCGCAGTGACCATCAGCAGCTGAAGGGCCTCGTCTCCTCCTTCCTTCCGGCTCCCCGTGACGTGCAGGGACCTGCGGTGTCTCCTTCCGAGGCTGGGCGTGTTTGGCTAAGGGTGTATAAAAGAAAGTGGCAGGAGCCAAGGTGGTCTGGCCCGTTCCAGGTTGCTGCTCGTACAACCCATGCTGTCCAGCTACGGGGAAAGGGTTCTACTTGGTTTCATTGGTCTCAGTGTGCTCCGGCCCCCGACCCCTCTCCTGTCCCTCACGCTGCAGCAGCTCTCTGCTGACCTGGGAGAATCTCTTTGCAGCGGGTGGTGTCGGTTCTGACTAGGCGGTGTCGACTGCCGAAGCCAGGAGGCGGGGCCTGACCCACCCAGAAGATTGGTTGAAGTTGCTGTAATCATCCAGTGTAATCTATATGTGAAAAAAAAATTGGGCGAGATAAGCAATTTGGACTTGCTTTTCTCGAAGAGGGATTGTACCGAAGAGAAAAGATAGCAAGAAATCAAACACATTTCACAGCAGGTTTTGACCACCTCACAATCGGTGGGGGAAGCTATTGGAGGAGGGGCCTGTCTGTGCATTTGTGTTTATTGGGGGAAATGCTCAGTTAATGAAGTAACTGTCATTTCAGTGAGGGCGATCTGCAGAAAAGACAGTAACTTTGGGAAAAATAAAGAGTCCACTGTACTGAATCATTTCATCACTCTGGTAGCCACCTGCTGCCAGAGAAATAAACAAGAGCGAAGACTAGAGAACAAAATAATAAAGACTGAACACTTATTAATCATTTTTCTTGTATTTTACAGGTTGTTTAACCAATTTTTATTTACAGGTGCAGATTGCTAGACACTGCCTAAGAGGGTGTCAAAGAATTTTTAAGTAGTCGATTTGTAAGATTTTCTTCTTTATATTCAGTATTTACGGTTTTATAAAACTTTTTTAGTAATAAGATAAAACATTTTAAGGAGTGTTTAAAGTATAATCAGGTTGACTGACTACTAATTTTTGTTTTACTTATCCTTTTTTCATTATGATGTGGTTTTTGTAGGATGTTTTTGGGGTTGGTGACAATTGCTAGAGTTTGCTTTTACTAAAAGAATATTGAGAATTAGGTTAAAACATAAAAAACAATAATAAATTAGAAAAAAAATATTGCTTAAAGGTAAAGATAAAGAAGAAAAAAAAACAGACACCCTTCTTTTTTGGATAAAATAAACATAGGATCACACCACAGACAGAAATATGCATCTTTGGGAAAATAAGAAGGTGCTGTACGCCACAGGTTTTTGCATGGTGTTAGTGGTCAATATTATCTTTTACTGTTGTGATGAATGGCCCTATAATAGTTCTTCAAATCAAACGCAGGTTGGAGTTCACTCAATTAGACAGAGAAGAAACTTAATGGCTAAACCATCTCCCTCTTCACGGTGCGGCACTTCCGAGGCACATCATGGATTTTCTCAATTTTGTATACCAAAAGGACGATCTGCAGTGATTACTATTCCTTTAAATACATTGGTTTATAAGGGACAACAAGCAAGTAAATATAAATCCTACCCCTTGTGGTACATAACGAATGATCAAAAAGATACTAGTTGGTCCACTTTAATTGCTGATCCTTTAGGATATGACTGGAGAAGGTATACCACTACCTCTTTTGCAAAACACATGCGTCCCTTGGTTAAATTGGATAAGACTGCAGATAAATTACTTCTTACGGTTAATTTAACTAAGAGTGATTTCCTCCCCTTAAAATATCTCCAGAAGGGGGAAAGTTGTACTCTCTTTATAATTTGGGTTTATAAAGGGGGAAAAGATGTTCAATTTCCTATTACAATATGTCAAGACTCTCTTAATGTTTCCACCTCAGTAAGTCAAAATCAGGCCTCAGCAGCAAGAGGTAGTATAATTAAAGAAGAACCATCTGTGGACGATTACTTTGAAATGATGACAGGAGTGGGGGGCTCCACTAATAATTGGTTGCTTATGGTAGAGCATGCCGGAAAGGAAGCGAGACAGGACTGTGTTGTGTGCATGGGAGCCCGACCTGTTCTCAAAGTGGTCCCTGCACCTTTTGAGCTCAGCACAACTTGTCTGGTTTCCCTGCTATCTAGTGAAAATCCAGTAAAAGATTGTAGTAACTGGGAAAATGTATTCCCTATAGCTGATAACAGAGCTACCCCACCCTTCTTTGATAGTAATGTAGCTCCAAATAATTTTACTTGTTTCAAAAATGGTAAGCCTGGAAATAAACTAGTGGGTTCAGTCAACATTACATATTGTAATTCAATTCAAACTTTCCTTAAATCTTTTCAGGCTCGTGCTAACATCTGGTGGTGGTGTGGAGGAAAAATTCTCCGCTCCATATTACCTAGTAATTGGACAGGATTGTGTGCACCTGTTACATTAATTATGCCAGTAGCAATATTTACTTATGATCCCACAGGAGACCAGACTCTTCTCACTTTGAATAATCATGTTAGAAAGAGGGACTTAAGCCACGAAGATGATTCAACTTATATTGATGCCATTGGAGTTCCTAGAGGTGTTCCAGACGAATATAAATTGGTTAATCAGATCTCAGCAGGATGGGAATCAAGTATTTGTTGGTGGTGTACCCTGAACAAGAACGTGGATAGAATAAACTTTATACACTATAATGTACAGAAATTAGCTAATAATACTAGAGATGGGTTTGAGGCTGTTCACGAGCAACTTAAAGCCACCTCCTTAATGGCCTTTCAAAATAGAATAGCGGTCGACATGATTCTGGCTCAGAACGGCGGCGTCTGTTCCCTCTTTGGTGATCAATGTTGTGATTTTATCCCTAATAATACTAATGCAGACGGTAAATTAACTAGGGCAGTAGAAGGACTCAGAATACTTTCAAATAGGCTAAAAGAACAATCAGGTGTAGATACCTCAATGTGGGACAATTTGTTAAATAATATGTTTGGTAAATGGAAGACTCTGGCAATGTCTATAATGGTTTCTTTAGCAGTATTTGTGTCAACTATGGTGTTATGTGGATGTTGCTGTATTCCTTGTATACGTTCATTGCTCACAAAGTGTATTGAAAAAGCTGTTGGTGATAATATGCAAGGTCAATATCTGTTACTCCCTCACATGGAGCCTGAAGGAGAAGTACAGAGGAGTGATCAATCTATTTGAAAATAGATTGAAAGAGGGATTTGTTGTATTCTACTTTTTTGGGGCTATTTTTTATTATGCAGTACATATGTTTTAACTATATCTTTAGTAAGCGTTTAGAGGTAAATAGGCCTGTTTATATTATTCAGGGTAGTAAAACATGACTGTTTACCAGTATTTTATGGGGGTAAGGTTTTAAGTAAATAAACTCTTGGGCAAAGATATGAACTAAAAGCAGGGAGGATGGGTTATAACTCTAGTTCATGGTACGGCTATAAAACCAGGTCAGGAGACCTGGAGAAAATGTATGACTTGTTAAGATGTAGGAGGAGGGGAGAGGAGTCATGTGATATTTTCTTTGTTCTTCTTTAATAAAAATGGTACACCCTTGTAGAGAAGCGAGTCAGATCTTTTCTGGCTCCCATCTGCAGGTGTGAAACAGATATCTGTTGTTTGTGTGTGTGTTATTTTACTCTCTGTCTCTCAGTTCTGGGTCTTATTTTGAAACAGTTCCCGCCGGGGTTTTGGAGTTCGGCGCCCCCACCTCTCTGAGTAAAAAGTGAGTTGCCGACAATATAGGTTACGAAGCCGACAGGCGTAAAATAAAAATAGCAGTAAAACACAGACAAAGCATATAAAGTAAAAACAGCAATAAAGCAAGAAGCACACAAAACATTTGATACATTAAAACATTACTCAAAGGCAGCTCTAAACAGATAAGTTTTTTGTTGTGATTCAAAGGAACTCAGTGTTTCAGCAGCTTTGCAGTCTTTGCTGTCTGCAAGTTTGTTCCAGATTAGAGGAGCATAGAAACTGAAAGGTGAAACTAATATATAATATAGACTCATTACATGCAAAACGAGAAACTTCAAGCCTTTATTTGTTATAATTTTGATGATTATGGCTTACAGCTTATAAAAAACCCAAATTCAAAATCTTAGAAAATTTGAATATTACATGAAATCAATAAAACAAGGATATTAAATCAAGAAATGTCAGACCTCTAAAAAGTATAATCATGCATACAGTATGTACTCAGTTTGAGCCACTTTTGTTTCAATTACTGCCTCAATGCGGCATGACATGGATGCTATCATTCTGTGGCACTGCTGAGGTGTTAGGGAAGAGGAAGTGGAAGGAAGCATGTAGTGCTCCAGAATGTCCTGGTAGATGGCTGCGTTGAATCTGGATTTAACGGTGGACCAACACCAGCAGATGACATGGCTCACCAAACCAACAGACTGTGAAAAATTTTAACTGGACTTCAAGAATGTTGAATTGTGTACCTCTCCATTCTTCCTCTGTCATCTGGACAAAGCAGGCAGCACTGTGAGGATCATGTTCTTTGATTTCTCCAGTGCATCCCCAAACCCCCTCTTACCAGGTTAATCAGATCTCAGCAGGATGGGAATCAAGTATTTGTTGGTGGTGTACCCTGAACAAGAACGTGGATAGAATAAACTTTATACACTATAATGTACAGAAATTAGCTAATAATACTAGAGATGGGTTTGAGGCTGTTCACGAGCAACTTAAAGCCACCTCCTTAATGGCATTTCAAAATAGAATAGCAGTCGACATGATTTTAGCTCAGACCGGTGGCGTCTGTTCCCTTTTTGGTAATCAATGTTGTGTTTTTATCCCTAATAATACTAATGCAGACGGTAAATTAACTAGGGCAGTAGAAGGACTTAGAATACTTTCAAATAGGCTGAAAGAACAATCAGGTGTAGATACCTCAATGTGGGACAATTTGTTAAATAATATGTTTGGTAAATGGAAGACTCTGGCAATGTCTATAATGGGTTCTTTAGCAGTATTTGTGTCAACTATGGTGTTATGTGGATGTTGTTGTATTCCTTGTATACGTTCTTTGCTCACAAAATGTATTGAAAAAGCTGTTGGTGATAATGTGCAAGGTCAATATCTGTTACTCCCTCACATGGAGCCTGAAGGGGACGTACAGAGGAGTGGTCAATCTATTTGAAAAATAGATTGAAAGAGGGATTTGTTGTATTCTACTTTTTTGAGGCTATTTTTTATTATGCAGTACATATGTTTTAATTATATCTTTTTTAAGCTTTAGAAGTAATAGGCCTGTTTATATTATTCAGGGTAGTAAAACATGACTCTGTTACCAGTATTTTATAGGGTTGAAGGTTTTAAGTAAACAAACTCTTGAGTAAAGATATGAATTGAAAGCAGGGAGGATCAGCTATAACTCTAATTCATGTTACAACCCAGTTCATGGTACGGTCAGGAGACCTGGAGAAAATAAATCACCTGTCAAGATGTAGAAGGAGGAGAGAGGAGTCATGTGATATGTTCTTTGTTCTTTTGGAAATAAAAATGGTACAGCCTTGTAGGAAAGCGAGTCAGATCTTGTCTGGCTCCCATCTGCAGGTGCGTCCTTTTGAAACAAGATATCTGTTTGTGTTGTTTTTACTCTCTGTCTCTCAGTTCTGGGTCTTATTTTGAAACAGTTCCCGCTGGGGTTTTGGAGTTCGGCGCCCCCACCTCTCTGAGCAGGAAGTGAGTTGAAGAGCACATTATGATAAGAAGCCGACAGGACACTGACTACTCAGATGAACTTGGCTGCTGCAGATGGAAAGGACCATAGTGAACTGTCCTCCCCACCTCCTACGCATTCAGAATTCAAATTCAAAATTCAAAAATACTTTATCGATCCCAGAGGGAGATTAAGTTTTGGTATACATCATAGAATTAATTCTTTAGGGAGTTGTTGTAGATGATGATGGCTGTGGGCAGGAAGGATTTCCTGTAGCGGTCTGTATTGCAGACTCTGTTGTTGTATGACAGTCTCATGAAGAGGATGCTCAGGGTTGTCCATTATTTTTTTGATTTTATGAAGAATCCTTCTTTGCATTATCATCTCCAGTGGTTCCACAGTTGTACCAAGAACAGAACCAGCCTTCTTTATCAGGTTGTTTAGTCATTTTAAATCCCTGGCTCTGATGCTGCTACCCCAACAGATGATGGCTGAAGAGATTACACTCTCCACAACAGACTTGTAGAACATCTGCAGGACCTTGCCGCAAACCTTGAAGGAACTAAGCTTGCTCAAGAAGTACAGTCTGCTCTGTCCCTTCTTGTAGACAGCTTCACTGTTCAGTCTCCAGTCCAGTCTGTTGTCAGGTGAACTTCGAGGTATTTATACTCCTCAACCACCTCCACTTCTTCTCCCATGATGGAAACAGTGTTTGACTTATCCCTGTTTCTTCTGAAATCTACAAACATCTTCTTTGTTTGTTCACATTGAAGGTAAGACGATTGTTTCCACACCATGTCACAAAGCGGTCCAACAGCTCTCTGTATTCAGCTTCTTGTCCATCTCTGATACACTCGACAATTGCAGAGTCATCTGAGTATTTCTGCAGATGACAGGTCTTTGATTTGTACTGGTAGTCTGAGGTGTACAGAGTGAAAAGGAATGGTGAAAGTATGGTCCCCTGTGGTGCTCCTGTGCTGCTGACCAACTGGTTTGACACACAATTCTTCATTCTCAAAAATTGTGGTCAGGTAGTCATTGATCCAGGCTATTGTTGAGGGCTCCACCTGTGTCTTTAGGAGTCTCTGACAAAGAAGATCAGGCTGAATTGTGTTAAATGCACTGGAGAAATCAAAGAACATGATCCTCTCAGTGCTGCCTGCTTTGTCCAGATGACAGTGGGTTGGTTGAAGCAGGTGGATGATTGCATCTTCAACTCCACCTCCACAGCAATAAGCACACTGCAGTGGGTCCTGATATGTTCTTGTCTGCTTACTCAGGGGAGCCAATAGGAGTCTCACCAGGACCTTCATGATGTTGGATGTCAGGGCAATAGGTCTATAGTCATTGATGACTGATGGGTGAGTTCTCTTTGGTACTGGAACAAGGCAGGATGTCTTCCACAACACTGGAACCTTCTCCTGAGTTAGACTAAGGTTGAAGAGGTGCTGCAGAATCCCACAGAGCTGATCTGCACAGACCGTCAGGACTCCAGGGCTGATACCATCTGGACCTGCAGCTTTGTTCCGGTTCAGTTTCTCCAGCTGCCTTTTCACTTGACTTTTGGAGACAGACAAGTGGGAGGGGGAGGCAAAGGGGGTAGCAGCATTTCCTGACTTGGTTGACGTCAAACTTGTGGAATCAGAAGAGTCCATGGCTGAGGTGAAGGATAAAACATCCGAGGTGTAACAGGGAAGCTGTTGATCAGAAGAGAGTGGGATGTCTGTTTGGCTGAGAACAGGAGAGGAGGATGCTTAGCTAGTTCCTGGACTGAACCTGTTGAAGAATGTGTTCAGTTCATTGGCTCTGTCCAGACTTCCATCTATCCAATCCTTCCTGTCGTTAAAGCCTCTGATCTTTCTCATTCCTGACCAGACATATCTGATGTTCTTCCTCTGAAGTTTGTTCTCCAGCTTCTTCTTGTATGCCTCCTTGCTCTCTCTGATCTTGACCTTATGTTGCTTCTGTATACTCCTCAGTAATTCCCTGTCTCCCTCCCTGAAGGTTTTTTGTTTTTTGTTTAGCAGTTCTGGTGGGGATGATGTTTTCCACACAGAAGTTTATATAGGCAGTCACACACTCAGTCAGGGCATTGATGTCTCTCCATGTGCTTGGCAAAGAGTCATCCAGTCTGTGGTTGCAAAACAACCCTGCAGGGCTTCTTTAGCTTCCTGTGAACATTTTCTCACAGTTTTCTTTTTAACAGGTTGCCTCTGAACAAGTGATTTATATTCTGAACAGAGAAAAACAAAACTGTGATCTGATATTCCCAGAGGAGGTCTTGGTTTGGACATGTATGCATCCTTTACATTTGCATAAAACAAATCTAAGGTTTTCTCCTGTGGAGCAGCTGACAAACTTTTGAAATGTTGTAAGTGTAGACGAGAGCGAGGCATGATTAAAATCACCAGATATTGCCACAAATGCATTGGGGTGCTGTGTCTGTAGCTTAGCAACAACGGACTGATGACATCACATGCATTGTCAGCAACGGCTGAAGGCGGAATGTAAGCAACTGCCAAAATTATACTGGTGAACTCTCTTGGTAAATAATATGGACGAAACTTACTGCCAAGAGTTTGACATCTGGGCTGCAGAGATGACACTTCACAGTAACATGTCCTGGATGACACCATCTGTTGTTGACAAGCAATACTACTCCACCTCCTTTTCTTTTCCTGCTCGTTTTCAGATCCCTGTCTGCTCGTACAGTCAGGAAGCCTGGCAGAGAGACGTTAGAGTCGGGGATATGATCCTGCAGCCACGACTCAGTAAAACACATAACACTGGATTCACTATACTCTGGCTGAGTCCTTGTAAGGGCTTGGAGTTCATCCATCTTGTTAGCCACTGATCTTACGTTGCCCCTTTATGATCGATGGAAGAGATGGCTTGAATTTCTTCTTTCTCTGTCTCCTTTTTGCTCCTGCTCTGCATCCACGTCTTCTCCTTATCAACTCATTAGGGATTTGTGGCTTCAGTTGAGGTATTCTTTCAGCTTTTGCTATGTTAACCAGCTGCTCCCGGCTGTAAACCATATTGTTGCCCTGGTTACGCATCATGACAAGTTATCAAAAAGTGAAAAATTTACAGCAAAAAATCCTTCCAGATTCATAGCACCAAAAACTAGAAAGTATACAGGTAAAAAAAGGCAATCTTCCTCAAGAAAAAAGAGGAACCAATGAACAAAAAAACTAAACTTAATATGTAGCCATCAGAGCCACTCCAACATGCAGCCACCTAGAGCAGCGCAATTCTGGAATGATATCTGAACATCCAAGCCAACGACTCTTTAGTGGAGCCAGTTCAAGCAATAAAGTGCCTTTTGAATATGTAAATGAAGTTCTTAAAAAAAAAAAGAGATGAGAGAGATTCCTTCAGATATTCGGAAGTTTTAATACAGTTTTGTTTGAACGAGCAAGGAGGTACAGCGTTAACAGAGAATATGCAATACTGACCTGCCTTCCAAAACAAGAACCAGGTTTACATAGGTTCAGTAATGAGCCTATCAATATCAAATCAGACAACATTTCTTCAGTCGGTAGAACATTTGACTCAGAGGCATAGAAGATTTGATATTGAAAGCATAATCAATGTATGTCAGGACGTTCTTAGACGTAAAAGAGAGTTGTCATGCCAACCCGGGCTGTAAGAGCCTGAATCAGCAGGTTTGTCCTGACCTAAATTCATACAGTGTCATATAATCAGATTGGTTACCATATCATAAAGAAAAGACACACAGTAACTATAGCCGTTTTCAGACAGAAGTTCTGGAATATTTGCGGACAATTCCATCCGGTCTTTAACCGGAGTTGTGTTTTCAAACATGCTACTTTTTTCCAGAGCATTGCCTTTCGGCTGCTTTCACACAGCAAGAAATGAACCAGAGGATCCTGATGAATGTCTGTGGGGTGGGGGGTCCGGGGGAGTGGGGGGTTCTATGTGGATATTACGTAAATTTAGTGCGGCGGGCGTAGATGTCATTTCCCCAAACAAATGTATTATTGCAAAGATGGTAGACGAAACAGCAGATCTATTCACAGGGCTCGTCTTTGTGATGTGTGCAATTTTGCGCACATGGAAACGCTTAAGAGATATCGATGAAAAAGCTGAAAGAAAATTAGTGACATTTACGTCATCAATGTGTGCGCTCACAGGGTTCCCTGCCCCTCTCCCCTTTTTCTCCACCACTCCACACCCCTCCAGCTTTCGCGGAACATTACCTGACTGTCTGAATGTAAACACCATACCGTGAAAAGTCAGCTCTTGTTACTAGGTCGTCATCCATAAAATTACCGGTAAAGGATATCTGGAAAAAGTCCGGAAGATTGCTTTCAGACACAAAAGCAAAACAGAAGATGTCCGGAAAATTACAGATTTTCATGCCTGTTTGAAAGGGGCTTATCAGGAACTATCAGTATGTGAACTACACAGAACAGATCATTCTTAATATTACATTATTACATTACACGGGTGTAGAGTAATTTTCCTGTTAAAGAACAACCGACAGGTTTTTCGACTCTACATAACGAATCACATTGGCATAGGATTAACCATGTTTATTTTAATATTTATCCAGGTTACATGTAAGTTCATATAGATGTTAGAGTACCTCCACCATTTCATGTTTTTCATTCATATTTCACAGGGATATATGTTACTCACATTTAAAAGTTGTTAACTAGCTTAATTAGCTTAATTAGCCTGACCTGGGTCGTGGTCCATCTGAATTATAGCCTTGGCTAATAGGACTTGCTTCCTCGGAGGAAAGTTGAGTTGATAAGTTGTGTTGGAGAGGAAACATCTGGATCTTGTCAGACAGTTCTTGCATCAATATGACACACAAACTACGTATACAAATCTGTGTGCTAATGTCCTGCTGGGGTAATTGAAGACGACAGAACTGTATGTCATCAGTGCTTTGTCCTGCTCAGAGAAGGTATGTAAACTAATTAACCGGTAGAGGCTGTATTCCAGAACTGAAGCTGTGTTGACTTTCTTTTTTAACTCCACTCAATATCTTGCATGTCAACCCGGACCACCAATAAAAGCCAACAAATTTAAACCTATAGACCGACTGACTTCAACTCTGGTTTCACAAGTAATGAGGTTTTGTTTTGTTTTTATTATTGTTAAGCAATCTATTATCTGCATGTGTCTTTTGTTTTGAAAATTTTCGGCTGCTTTACATTTCTCTCGTGTTTGATTTTCTGTGTGGCTGGATCTAAGGTGCTTAGCTAGATGCATTTTTGAAGCGTAGCATGTAAAAAAAATTTAGGAGACGGCAATGACAGAACTCTTCTGGGACACGTCCGATTCGCGCCGCTTAGCACCTGGTGGAAACAGACTCATTGACTATAATTGCGGCTATCCGCTGCGTATTATGCTTGCTTCTTAGCTTTTTTCTTAGTTACTTTATACACCCAGCCTCTTAGTCACTGTATTAGACCAGATCTCTCTTTTTTTTAATTACTTTCTGAAGGACTGTGGATTACCAAAATGACCTTTTGCTCAGCTAAGAACTTTGAGAAACTGCTCCAGAGAATTGAAACAATTGAGACTAAGTTACACCATCTTCAGATTAATTTTGATATAAACACTGGATATGGAAATGAGACAACTTTGCCGATGACTACAAGCAGAGAGGAAGAACCTGGCAGCCCGGTGTTATCTCGGTCCAACAGTCTCGCACAGAAGCAACAGAACAATACTACTCCCAAAAGGCGCCTAACGGGTAGAACACCCCATTCACAGTTTAACAAAGACCGGCAGGGTTTAAACCGCACTGAATCTACACCTGCTTTCTCCGCTCCGACAAAGAAGAAACAAAAGAAATTGCAACCCAAAACAAGAGATATCACTCCCCCTGGAATACCGCTGAGAAACAGATTTGCAGCCCTCAGTTCCCCAAAAGACAACGCAGCCCCCGGGATCACTCAAGGTCACCAGGAGAAATCCATCCACATGAAGCAAACACATAAGAAAGCAAGAACCCCCACCCCCATCAAAAGTTCTGATCATACATGACGGCTCAATTAATGGTATCGAAGGCTTTTGTTGCCAGAACACTAGCATTATTAGCTGCCCTAAGAACACAGAGAAATATCAGAAAAAGATCCAAAAATTTTTAGAACAACACCCTAAACTGAAAAAGCTTGTTATCCACACAGGTGCAATTGATGTAGCCAAGAAACAATCAGAGATTCTAAAAATAGACTTCTCTGATCTGCTACAGAGGTTTGATGGACTTAACATAAACATCTTTATCAGCAGACTAGTGCCTGAAGGAAATTATGAAAGGTACAGTAGATTTTGCATGCTCCATAAATGGTTGAAGATTAAATCTGGTGAAAAATCGATCCCATTTATTAAAACCTTTAAAATATTCGGATGCTCAAAGACTTGTTCAAGATTATCGTTTTCCTAACAGAGCTGGACTAAGACTGTGGACCTCAAATATTTTCTGTTATCTGAATTAACACTTGATAGAGCCCCTGAGAGCTGACCTTGAAGCACGGCCCATTAATACTATCAGAGAACAAACATTTCCCCACACACATCAATGTTTTGGGAGGCGCCTTGGTATGTCGGATTCAAAAAGTCTCTCTTCAACAAATACTCTGGACTGCAGCTTTAAGTTAGCTTAATTAAATATTAGGTCTTTATCGGGAAAGTCATTCCCGATCAATGAATTCAGCACTGAACATAATAATAATAATGGCTTGCATTTATATAGCGCTTTTCAAGACTCTCAAAGCACTTTACAACTCCAAATATTCATTCACTCTCACACACTGGTGGAAGCAAGCTATGATTATAGCCACAACTCTACCACTGAGCTACAGCCGCCCTATAATATATTATATATATTATATATGCTATATATAATATATATATAATATGCACGCCCTTTTTTTATAATCAGAAACCTGGCTAGACGCAAATAATGAAACATCTGTATTGATAGAATCTACTCCTCCAAATTACAATTTTTTAAGCGAGAGCAGGAAACACAGAGGAGGTGGAGGCGTAGGCACGATCTTTCAGAACTCAATGAACTTTAAAAAGGTATCCCTGAGCACATTTGACACTTCTGAATACCTAGCTACCCAGATAAATGAGCCTAAAAAGCTATATCTCTAAGTTTATATAAACACCAAAAACCTAAATCTAATTTGATTTCAGCTACCTTCTTTCCGTAATATATATCGATTATGACCAACTAATCATTGTGGGGGACTTCAACATACATACTGACAACCCCCAGGATAGACTAATGAAAACATTAAGTGACACTCTTCCCAACTTCGGACTGACCCAGCATGTCAAACAACCAACATACAATAGAGGACACACTCTGGACTTAATCATCAGCAAAGGTTTAAATATATCTGGCATTTGGGTAATTGATATTGCATTACCTGACAACAGTGAACAGTGGATGGTGATAACCATCTTCCGGTCTCAAAGCGCATGCGTTGGGGTTTATCAGCGTCAGTGAGACCCGCCGTGATCGACTCTTAATACGTTTTTTTTTTTTTTTTACTGGTTTTATATTTTCTTAAAGACAGGTTTTAACTGATTTTAGCTCCGCAAACTCTAAACAACTTGTTTTTATCGGATTATCATGCCTCTACTCACCTGCAGGCCTGGCTGCGGTGGGTCCCTGAAGCTCAGCCAAACTGTTTTGGAGCTGGAGCAAAGGATCCCAACGCTCCACAAGATCCAAGACTTTGAGCGTGACATGGACATCATCTTTGGCCGGACATTCGCCACGGCTGACAGCGCTCAGCTGGCGGAGACCATCCCCTGTCAACACAGCAAGGCTGCTGGGGAGGGATCCATCGCCGGGACTCTTGCCGGGTTCGGGGAGCTGGAGGCCCGCACACCTTCTACGGAATCCCCTCAGCTCCACTCCAATTCAGCGGTTGGCCCCGGTCGCGGTGGAGATCCGCGGGGTCGCTGTCATCGCCCTTCTCCACCAACACTGCCACTGGCCAACCGATTCGGCGTCCTCAGCCAGGACTTTCCTCCTCTGACAGCCCCGGGGGCCCCGGGGGCCCCGTAGGACCGCCGCCTAATCCCGCCCAACCACCAGAGTAGCAGCCAGACTGCAGCAGCCTTCCACGTCGCGCCAATCCCCGGGCTGCGGCCCGCCGAGGAGTGGTTTACTTTACGCCTAACCCCCGGAACAAGCCCTCGGCATTGACGAACCATCGTTGCAGCCCTGGGGAGGCTCTTAACATCCAGCCGGTCCTGGACAGCGAGGGAACCCCTGCCCAGCTCCGACCTGCTGAGCCGGCACCCACCACGCTGATCATTGGGGACCCAATCATCCGGTGCGTGAGGAGGAAAGGAGCCCGGACCATGTGTTTTCCTGGAGCAACCTTTTAAACCTCTAAAAAAAACACACCAGTCTCTGTTTTTATCTCTGGCCCCAGTCCCACCATCGGCAGAGGAATCGGTGGTTTTAGCACAATGAGCCTGGCCTGTCCACGTCCCCCCCTGCATCCTACACCGACCTCTGCTGCCCCCCATGGCCCGTCCCCCACTTCTGCCCAAACAGCCTGATGTGCAGCTGGTCCATGGACCTGTGAACCCAGCTTTGATTTTGACAGTAACTCAAATAACGGACTTGGACGTTGTCAAACTACTCACATACCTGTTATTATCAGCAGCAGAGGGGAAATAAACATAAATCTAGAAAACATAATCTCAATAATCTCAAACTGCTTCCAAAAATCTCAGGTTCCATATGTCATTTAGGCAATCCATCTCCAGCCACTCTTAATATGGCTCTTTTAAATGTTCGCTCTCTGCTGAACAAAACTTTTATTGTAAATTGCTTGATTTTAGACCATAATCTCCGTTGTTTATTTTTAACGGAAACGTGGCTGAGCTCGGATGACCCTGTTGTTCTAACAGAGGCCTCCCCACCAAAATTTTATTTTAACTATTCAACAAGGAATGGAAAAAAGGGTGGCGGGACGGCTTTTATCAGTTCATCAACACTTTCCACCAAACATGACAATTTTACCACTTTTGAATGTACCGCAGCTGTTTTTAGCATTCTTCAGATTTTATGTGTAACTGTTTACAGGCCTCCTAAAAAGAGTGCACTTTTTATTCAAGAATTCTCAGAGTTTTTATCAATTCTGAACAACTCCTTTGAAAGGATCATTTTAGCTGGTGATTTTAATCTACGCGTGGATAATCTTTTAGACTCTTTTTCAACAGATTTTTTAAACATCTTGGGTTACATGAATTTTACCCAGCATGTCACACAGCCAATTCACAACAGAGGACACACTCTGCACTTGAGCATTGCAGTTACGCATGGCCAGTTCATTAGTGTGTCCTCTGTAGTTGACTTGGCTGTCTCTGACCACTACTGTGTGTTTTTTAACATCACCATTTTTTTTTAGCGGAAGACCTCTGTGAGAACTGTGATGAAGCGCCATCTGACCCCTGAAGTGGCTGCTGGTTTTCTTGAAGCTTTTAAAAAGACTCCTCCTATTAATTTGGCCGCCCCATGTGATTCTATTGTCAATGATTTTAACAGCAGACTTCGATCTACCTTCAACCTGCTTGCTCCACTTAAAGTTAAACATCTACAGCCAAAGCATGCATCACCATGGAGAAATAAATACCTTAGAAAACTAAAGAGAAATTGGAGGGCGGCGGAGAGAAAATGGAGGTAAAATAAGATCACAATAAATAAGCAGATTTATACTGACCTACTAAAATCATAAAATAATGCAGTAAGAAAGCCAAGAAATGCTTACATTTCCTAAATAATCTCAGATCATAAAAATAATCCTAAAATTGTATTTACCACAATTAGTAAAATTTTTAACTGTGACACTGATTCACTTCAGAAAAGCCCCTCTAACGCTCTCTGTGAGGATTTTGCAGCCCACTTCAGAGGGAAGGTAGGCACCATCAGATGTAATATTTTATCCTCTCAAAGTAACATGGTTTCAGACAAATCTGAAAGTGTGTCTATACCAGAGGAAACGCTGGACAGTTTTGTCCTGGAGGAGGCGGAGAGTCTCAATAAAGTTTTCTTCTCAGTAAGGCCCACCACATGTGTCTTGGACCCGATTCCCGCTAGATTTTTAAAGCAATTTTATGATTCTTTTAGAGATTAGATTTTAACCATGATTAATTGCTCCCTTCAGATGGGGGTCTTTCCTGCCGCCTTTAAAGGGGCGGTGGTGAGGCCCCTGCTGCAGAAGAACAATTTAGATTTTAATGATTTGAACAATTTCTGACCGGTATCCGACTTACCTTTTTTAAGCAGAATTTTAGAAAAGCTTGTTTTAATTCAACTTAATGATTTTATTAACGCTCATAATGTCCTGGAGAAATTTCAGTCTGGTTTTAGGTTGAACGACAGCACCATGGCAAAATTCAGCTGCACGTGTCCTGACGAAGACCAGGAGGCGGGAGCATATTACTCTGGTTTTAGAATCATTGCATTGGCTCCCTGTATATTTCAGGATCGATTTTAAGGTTCTTTTAATGGTTTTTCAGTTTCTTAATGGTCTTGGACCTTCTTATCTCTCAGAGCTGCTTTTACCGTATGAACCCTTGCGGCCTCTGCTCTCCTCTGGCAGCTGTCTCCTTGTGATTCCAAAAGTCAGGACACACACCCACGATGAGGCATCCTTTCATTATTATGGCTCTCATCTTTGGAACAGGCTGCCAGAGAACCTCAGGGCCGCAGAGAACGTTCATGTTTTTAAGAGCAGGCTCAAGAATCACCGTTTTAGCCTAGCTTTTAATTGATTAATTATTTATTATAGTGTGTTTCATTGCTTTGTATGTTTTATTTGCCCATATTTTAACAGAGTTTTATTAGATTTTTCTGCTACAATATGGTTACCTGTTTTTACTATTATATTTATTACTACTTATTTTACTTATATTACCTCTGGTTATTTTACATTTTTACTTATTAATCCTTCCAGTGTTTCCTCTGTGGGAGCCTACTGCCTCGGGGGCGGTGTTCGGCTGCGGTTGCCTGGGTGCTCTTCGGGTAGTGCTCAGGTGGAGGCGGGGGTCTCCATCCTCCCTCCCTCCCCTGGGAGCCCTGTGTCAGTGCCCTGGCTGCTGCAGTGGACATGCTGCTGTCGAGGCAGACGGTTCTCCTGATGGCGTTTTCCTTACGTACCTGACTCATCTGAGCTCAGCCCAGTGTCTACCAATGATCTTACGCGTTTTGGGAAGATGTCTGTGTGTGTGTGTGTGTGTGTGTGTGTGTGTGTGTGTGTGTGTGTGCGTGTGTGTGTGTGTGAGTGTGTGCGTGTGTGTGTGGATGTGTGCCAGTGTGTGTCTATGTGTGTTTGGGAAATGGGTTTGAGAAGGGGGAATAACTGTCTTTTGTTTTTATAAATGTGGGGAAGGGATGGCAATCTGGGTTATGTGGGGTCATTTTAATCTGTAAAGCACTTTGAGCTGCATTTTTTGTATGATAGGTGCTTTATAAATAAAGTTTGATTGATTAATTGATTGATTAATTCTGTTTTTTTCTTTGACAGTACCATCTCTGCTAAACTATCATCATGTGAAGCACATTGAATTGCCTTGATGTTGAGAGTGTGCACTACAAATAAAACTGTCTTGCCTTTCCTTGCCTTACCATGCTATCATTCCTTATATATTGATGCTTTCTAATATAACTTGATAGAACATTAACAAGATTTTTCCGATTCAAACCAAATGTCCTTAGTCTGCTTAAAAAATACAGCCTTTGCTGTAAATGAGAACACTAATAGTCAATATGGTCATTCCAGCTGAAGAGGTGAGGTACATCAACACAGTGTCAGGTTCTTTGGATTTTGCTTTGTTTTCCTTCCACTTAATTTCCTTCCCCTCTGTACCCTAATCTGCTTTCTTGTTTTTGTTCCCTCCTGTTTGTGTTTTACCTAGTTCTTTTCCTTTTCATGTTGATTATTTCCTTGTCTTTATTAGTTTATTCTCCCTAGTGTTTCCTTAGGTCCCCTTCCTAGACTTAATATCTTTAGTTTCTGTCTCCCTACCATTCTACCTCTCTTCCCAGCTGATTGTTTCCACCTGCTCTCTCCCTCTCACCTGCATCTGATTCCCCTAATTGGTCATTGGTCTCCTCTCACTTCCTCATTTCCTCCCCAGTATAAATTCTTCTCTCATTCAGTCACTTCTAGCTGGTCCGTCGTCATTCTTTCCCTGTCTCTTCCTGATTCCTGCCCAGTTCCTGTTGTTCCTCCCTTATCTCAGTATTTTTGTTTCTCCGAGTTCTGTAAGTTTTTGTTCCTTGTTTTTGTTAATTATTAAATCATTTTGAGTTTCATATTTGCTGCCTTTGGGTCCTTTAAAACACGTAAACATGACACACAGAGGTACCTGTAAGACTTAACTTGTTCAATTTCCTCATAATGGATGGACAGTGGAGAATGGTTCCAAATTGCTCGAGGGTCTAACACCATCTCCTTCAATTTTTAAATGTTAATGATGAGAGAATTTTCATCGCACCACTGAACAAAATTATCAACTTCATCGAAAAACACTTTAAGATTTGTGTTATTATATAACATAAAAGAATTGCAGCGTCATCAGAAAACGTAAAAATCATGTTACCTTGGTTCTTGCTGGTGAAATGATTAGTGTAAATAGTGAAGAGGACTGGTGAGCTGATACATCCATGGCAAACACCTGTACTGGATGATCTCCAGCTGAAGACTGAATTATTGATTTTAAATACACTATACACACAGAAGGAGATACAGGTCTAGTGAGCATCAGAGCCAATATTCAAGATAAACATGTAATAATTAATTAACTGTAACAGGTCACATTGACTATTGCAGTAAGGATTTTCACGCTTTGCTTTTATGTCATCCAGGACTTATTTTACTGTAATTCTATGCATTCAGCGTGCCAAGATTCAGTATACCTTTCCTGTGAGTTCTTACTCTTAACTCTGCCTGTGATAAAAGAGTCACAATGAAATGTAAAACAAAATGTACTTTTGAAGAAACACTGATTATTTCATGATACACTGCCCAATCATTTCACCATTTTGTATTGCATTATTTCATAACAACTATATTTTGGCTTATCCCTAAAGGTCAGTGTGGGACTTTCAGCTGAAACCTGTCTGAATCAACTAAAATCCACCAACAAGATATCAGAGAGGCAGGCACTGGAAATCAAGAGGGAATGCAAGAAATTCTTGATTACCATCCTGGGGAAACTGCAGGACAAGAGCCCTGTGCAGCATCAGCTTGTGAGAAGTGTGCAGTGCCTGGACTCCAGGGGCATGACTGGATCCAAAGAGAAGTCCCTGATTCAAATGAATTGGGTGCTACAAAACCTTGTTGTAGCCAACCGTCTGGATGAGATGGCCTATGATGATGTCCTTTCGAGAATTCGGAGCGTTTTGTGATTTTGCCTCCCAAGTCCATGGGAATCAGCAGAGCTTTCTCCAATGCATGGAATGTGGTGAAGATGCTTTTGGTTCTCTTTCATGGACAGTCCAATGTTGAGAGAGGATTCTCAATTAACAAGGAGCTGATTGTTGAGAACCAGAAAGAGGCCTCTCTGTTTGCCCAAACACTCATTGTTGGGCATATCAGAGTAGCTGGTGATGTAACTGATGTACAAATTCTAGAATTTGTACATCAGGGTGGCTGCATGTTGGAGTGGCTCTGTTGGCTACATATTGAGTTTTGGTTTTTTGTACATTGGTTCCTCTGTTTGCTTGAGGAAGAATACATTTTTTACCTGTATACTTTCTAGTTTTTGGTGCTGTGAAGCTTTAAGGATTTTTCCTGTTAATTTTTCACTTTTAGTTATCTTGTGATGATGCGTAACCATGGCAACAATGTGGTTTACAGTCGGGAGCAGCTGATTAACATCGCAAAAGCTGAAATAATACCTCAACTGAAGCCACAAATCTCTGATGAGTTGATAATGAGGAGACGTTTTTTTGTTTTTTTTATTGGTTTATTTAAGACAGGGATCATGTACAAGGTTAATTAGTTACAGGAAGTAAAGAGATGGCTTGTACCAGATTATAGCTAAAAGCTTATTTCCATCTGCAGTCCCTGAGCAGGTAAGAGGAATAAAATAGGATAAAATGAAATAAGAATAACAGGCATGCACACACACGCGGACGCACACACGCACACACACACACACACACACACACGCATATATATCTCTTCAGCCATTTTTGAAGCCTGAAGGAAAATTTACTCGTGTGCTTCAAAGTTTTATCTATTTATTAGTGGGTATTTACTGACCTCTGGCATTTGCGTATTTTACATTGTAGTGTTAACAAAAAGAGCCAAGCCTGCCAAACTGGCAGACGTTGGAGAGTCTCAGACAGGACATTGTTGAGACACATAATATATACCAAGCTTCGACGCTTTATACGGGACAGACTTCGCCTAATGGAAATTTTGAGATCGGGGAAGGGTGCAATGGCTGACTTGGAAGCTAAAATGTGCTATCCAAGCTAACCAGCGTGGACAGCGTGCTGGGAGAAATAGACGCCCATATTGCCAGTATGGACACCAGTGCAGAAAAAAGCCAAGGACCCCTGCAAGGTGGTGATAACTCTGAAAATGAACATAATAGTTGATAAAATTCCACCATAACTTTTGAAAAAAACATTATATTAAGGTGTAAAAGTTGCGGAGTATGCCTTTAAGGCTGTCAAGATCAATATGATAATGCAGGTCGATTGAGTTGGAGGATTAAGGTGAGTAACTCAATTAACACATGCACAGGATGACTCACCCTGGTTATCCCAAAATTCAGCTCGTGCTGTTTTTCAGTGCTAGCTCATCACGCATACAGCAAGGGCAGACCCAAACTGCATCTTAGGATCCATAGGAACGTCTGTTGGCGGACCATAGAGACGTGATTATGTTTTATGGTGTTGAATGCACAAATCGCTTTGATAAAAACCAACATAAAGTACAAGTTCTATTCAACGACTTTTTTTAAGAGATATTTAAAATGTTTTGGTTACAAGCGATCTGATAAAGTAATTGGAACGAGAAGATTAATAATGCAGCGATCTGCAGCGATCATTAAACCTTCGCTAACGAACAAGCTAACATCATTAATCGAAACAGCAGCTGCAGGATAACTACAAAAGGATGACACACACAGGTTAAAGATTGTACCATTTGCTAATGTATTGCAGTGTTAATATGAAATAATTCATCTGTTGTTGAGAAAACTTCAATTCAGACATACTTTAATGATCCCGGTGAGGAATTAAGTATGTTCAAGGAGTTGGTGTAGATCGTGATGGCTGCAGCCAGGAAGGATCTCCTGTAGCAGTCTGTATTGTGGCAAAACTGCAAAAGCTTTTGACTGAGGATAATACCCTGTGTTGTATGATAGTCAAATGAGAAGGATGCTCGGAGTTGTCCACAATTAATAAGAAGCAGTCAGCTTTATATTCAGGAAATGTTAATCAGGTAACTTGACTTGGCAACTGGCTGGAAGATTAATGGTTTAAAGGCTACACAGAAAATGGTAACTCCTTTTATGTCATATTTAGTAATGATTAATCGTGGGTAGTTCACAACTAAGCTGTAATTAATTAGATTAAAAGTTTTGATCATCTGACAGTCTAAGAAAATAATGGATATGTACTCTGAACGAGAACACCAGGACGATGATGGCTTTAAAGATTTTTATGGGGGTTGGAAAATAAAATAAATAGGTACTTAAATAAAGGAAGCTGAAATAAAATTTGAGTGAAATGGTTAAATTCCCTCCCTGGGCTGCCACCTTATCGTGGTGGAGGGGTTTGAGTGTCCCAATGATCCTAGGAGCTATGTTGTCGGGGGCTTTTGCTCCAGGTAGGGTCACCCATGGCGATTTGGTTCTAGGTGAGGGATCAGACAAAGTGCAGCCCAAAAGACCCCTATGATGAAAACGACAGATGGACTCAGTGTTCCCTCGCCCGGACGCGGGTCACCGGGGCCCCCCTCTGGAGCCAGGCCTGGAGGTGGGGCACGTTGGCGAGCGCCTGGTGGCCGGGCCTTTACCCATGGGGCCCGGTCGGGCTTAGCCCGAAGAGGTAACATGGGCCCCCCCTTCCCATGAGCTCACCACCTGTGGGAGGGTCCATAGGGGTCGGGTGCTGTGCAGGATGGGCGGCGGCAAAAGGCGGGGACCTTGGCGGTCCGATCCTCGGCTGCAGAAGCTGGCTCTCGGGACGTGGAACGTCACCTCTCTGGTGGGGAAGGAGCCGGAGCTGGTGTGCGAGGTTGAGAGGTTCCGACTGGACATCGTCGGACTCACCTCGGCGCACGGCTCTGGCTCTGGAACCCGTCTCCTCGAGAGGGGTTGGACTCTCTTCCACTCTGGGGTTGCCCCCGCTGAGAGGCGCCGAGCTGGGGTGGGCATACTTGTTGCCCCCCATCTCGGCGCCTGTACGTTGGGGTTTACCCCGGTGAACGAGAGGGTAGCCTCCCTCCGCCTTCGGGTGGGGGGACGGGTCCTGACTGTTGTTTGTGTTTACGCGCCAAACAGCAGATTAGATTACCCACCCTTCTTGGAGTCTTTGGAGGGGGTGCTGGAGAGTGCTCCTCCTGGGGACTCCCTTGTTCTGCTGGGGGACTTCAACGCTTACGTGGGCAATGACAGTGAGACCTGGAGGGGTGTGGTTGGGCGGAATGGCCCCCCCGATCTAAACCCGAGTGGTTATTGGACTTCTGTCCTCGTCATGGATTGTCCATAACAAACACCATGTTCAAGCATAAAGGTGTCCATATGTGCACTTGGCACCAGGACACCTTAGGCCGCAGCTCAATGATCGACTTGGTTGTCGTCTCATCTGATCTGCGGCCGCATGTTTTGGACACTCGGGTGAAGAGAGGGGCAGAGCTGTCCACTGACCACTCCCTGGTGGTGAGTCGGCTCTGATGGTGGGGGAGGACGCCGGACAGACGTGGAAGGCCCACACGTGTTGTGAGGGTCTGCTGGGAACGTCTGGCAGAGTCTCCTGTCAGAAGGAGCTTTAACTCACACCTCCGGCAGAACTTTGAACACGTCCCGGGGGAGGCGGGGGACATCGAGTCCGAGTGGACCATGTTCCGCGCCTCCATTGCCGAGGCGGCTGACCGAAGCTGTGGCCGCAAGGGGGTCGGTGCCTGTCGCGGCGGCAACCCCCGAACCCGCTGGTGGACACCGGCGGTAAGGGATGCTGTCAGGCTGAAGAAGGAGTCCTACCGGGTCTTTTTGGCTTGTGGGACCCCTGAAGCAGCTGATAGGTACCGACAGGCCAAGCGGGATGCGGCTCGGATGGTTGCTGAGGCAAAAACTCGGGCGTGGGAGGAGTTCGGAGAAACCATGGAAAACGACTTCCGTATGGCTTCGAAGCGATTCTGGTCCACCATCCGGCGTCTCAGGGGGGGAAAGCGGTCTGCCACCTACACTATTTACAGTGGGGATGGTGTGCTGCTGACCTCGACGCGGGACGTTTTGGGTCGATGGATGGAATACTTCGAAGACCTCCTCAATCCCACCAGCACGCCTTCCAATCTGGAAGCAGGGTTTGGGGACTTGGGGTCGGGCTCTCCACTGTCTGGTGCTGAGGTCACCGAGGTTGTCAAAAAGCTCCTCGGTGGCAAGGCTCCGGGGGTGGATGAGATTCGGCCGGAGTTCCTCAAGGCTCTGGATGTTGTGGGGCTGTGTTGGTTAACGCGGCTCTGCAATATTGCGTAGACATCGGGGGCAGTTCCCTTGGATTGGCAGACCGGGGTGGTGGTCCCCCTGTTTAAAAAGGGGGACCACAAGGTGTGTTCCAACTACAGGGGGATCACACCTCTGAGCCTCCCTGGTAAGGTCTATTCAGGGGTTCTGGAGAGGTGGGTCCGACGGATAGTCGAACCTCGGATCCAGGAGGAACAATGCGGTTTTCGTCCTGGCCGTGGAACACTGGACCAGCTCTACACCCTCAGCAGGGTCCTGGAGGGTGCGTGGGAGTTTGCCCAACCGGTCTACATGTGTTTTGTGGACTTGGAGAAGGCGTTCCACCGTGTCCCTCGGGGGGCCCTGTGGGGGGTGCTCCGGGAGTATGGGGTACCGGGCCCCTTGATACGGGCTGTTAGGTCCCTGTACGACCGATGCCAGAGTTTGGTTCGCATTGCCGGCAGTAAGTCGGGTTTCCAGTGAGAGTTGGACTCCGCCAAGGTTGCCCTTTGTCACCGATCCTGTTCCTAACATTTATGGACAGGATCTCTAGGCGCAGCCAAGGCGTTGAGGGGGATCCGTTTTGGTGGCCTCAGGATCGGGTCTCTGCTTTTTGCAGATGATGTGGTCCTGTTGAATTCATCGGAGCGTGATCTACAGCTTTCGCTGGAGCTGTTCGCAGCCGAGTGTGAAGCGGCTGGGATGAGAATCAGCACCTCCAAATCCGAGGCCATGGTCTTGAGCCGGAAAAGGGTGGGGTGCCTCCTCCGGGTCAGGGATGGGGTCCTTCCCCAAGTGGAGGAGTTTAAGTATCTGGGGGTCTTGTTCACGAATGAGGGAAAAATGGAGCGGGAGATCGATAGACGGATTGGTGGGGAATCTGCAGTTATGCGGACGCTCTACCGGTCTGTCGTGGTGAAGAGAGAGCTGAGCCAAAAGGCGAAGCTCTCGATTTACTGGTCGATCTACGTTCCTACCCTCATCTATGGTCACAAACTCTGGGTGGTGACCGAAAGAGCGAGATCACGGATACAAGCGGCTGAAATGAGTTTCCTCCGCAGAGTGTCTGGGCTCTCCCTTAGAGATAGGGTGAGAAGCTCAGTCATCCGGAGGGGGCTCAGAGTAGAGCCGCTGCTTCTCTACATCGAGAGGAGTCAGTTGAGGTGGCTCGGGCATCTGGTCAGGATGCCTCCTGGACGCCTCCCTGGTGAGGTGTTTCAGGCACGTCTCACCGGGAGGAGGCCCAGGGGAAGGCCCAGGACACGCTGGAGGGACTATGTTTCTCGGCTGGCCTGGGAGCGCCTTGGGGTTCCTCCCGAGGAGCTGGAACAAGTGGCTGGGGAGAGGGAAGTCTGGGTCTCTTTGCTTAGGCTGCTGCCCCCGCGACCCGACCCCGGATAAGCGGAAGAAAATGGATGGATGGATGGATGGTTAAATTGGATCTTTCGTGTTCTGTGTCTCTCAGGTTAAAAGACTGTAAATAGGTGGTAAGATACATAAAAATTATAAAAGAGAGAAAACATGACATGACGTGAAAAGAAAAACCCATAGGAGATCCCAGCAAGTGGGTGGGAGATCAAATGTATTCAATTCAATTCAATTCAAAATTACTTTATTAATCCCAAAGGGAAATTAAATGTTGTTGTAACTCATTATGCAAGTTCCCTCAAAGATTTGTTGTAGATGCTGATGGCTGTGGGTAGGGATGATCTCTTGTAGTGCTCTGCAGATCTGAAGAAGCCTCTGACTGAAGACGCTCTGTAGTTGTATGACAGTCTGATGTAGAGGATACTCTGGATCTATGGCATCTTCTTTTCAACTCATCAGGGTTTTGTGGCTGTAGTTGAGGTATTATTTGAGCTTTTGTGATGTTAATCAGCTGCTACCAGTTGTAAACCACCTTGTTGCCATGGTAATGCATCTTAACAAATGTCCAAAAATAAAAAGTATCAGCAAAAATCCTTCCAGCTGCACAGCATTCAAAACCAGAGAGAACAGCCGTCCACAAAAACAACGCCTCCACCAAAAATGGAAGAATCAAAGTTTTAAAAAAGAAAAGAATATGAACCAAAGTAACAGAGCTACTCCAACATGCTGCCACCTTGAGCGGCGCAATTCCGGAATGAGCGGCGCAATTCCGGTATGACCAACCTCGGGGTAGCCCTCGGCCTCCGGAAGTTTTTGGAGTGGTAGGAATATGTCTCTTATGCCGTTCCGACCCCAAGGGGATTACAAAATTTGTCCCTTCCTAAAATTTATTGAGGCTCTCGATTGAGGAACTTTTTTGCTGTTTGTTTGGGTGTCTGCTCTTGGACGAAATCGGAGAGTCGAGTTCATATGCTTTGTCTCGTAAAAATTGGAAGTAAAGCAGTTGGATTCCTGCATAGTCTGGATTGGAAATTAAATAATTGTTGTAGTTTTGGTTAGAACTTTTGATTTTTGAAATAAGGCTTTGGTTAAATGAGTGCTTTCAGTTTTAGCCTTTCTGATTTGGACTAAAGTGAAATAAAGGCTTTGGTCAGAGTAAGCGCTTTTTGGTAATAGCCTTTCTGGGTTGGAAATAAAGGCTTCTGGTGAAGTGAGATCTTTTTGGTTTTAGTCTTTCTGGTTTGGAAAAAAAGGCTTCGGTTAGAGTGAGAGCTTTTGGTAATACCCTTTTTGGTTTGGATTAAATCAATATCGAGGCTTCTGGTAGAGTGAGACGAGCTTCTCCGAATTGAGAGGCTCTGTGTAGGTGGAACCACAGGTTCTTCACTTTTTCATTTGGGAGAAGTGGTTATGTCTCCTCTTTTGGTAGCTATCCTCTCTAGATAGCTGAGTGCTCAGCTAGACCATGGGGTCTGATTACAGTAGGCCTTCACCACCTGACAAATATCCAAATATCAAATATGCCAGCAAAAGATGAGAGAAAAGCATTGGCCTGTTTGAAAGAAAAAACTTGTAAATTCTTGGAAAAACAGTAGGATAATGAATACCTCCACAATATTTAAATAATAATGGCATACTGAGCTCTGAAGCGGTAATTTTTCAAGGAGAATTTTATACCAGAAATTGAAATCAAATGAGGGAAGAATTGATTTATAAAAATAATTGACAGGGGTTTGTTTCTCTTGAAAGGAGGAATAATCCATTTTAAAGCCAGGTGACTTTGAACCCATCCAAACCCTAAGTAAATGCATCGAGCAAATCAATGGATGGATGTGCCATAACTTTCTCCAGCTGAACAGAAAGAAAGCAGAAGTAATTACTTTCGGACCTAAAGAGGAACGCCCAAGAGTCAGCTCATAGCTTCAGTTAATACAGCTAGAAAATACTGATCAGACCCGAAATCTAGGTGGACTCAGACTTGAACCTCCTGTGTCACATAAAGGCAATAACAAGGTCAGCCTACTATCACCTGAAGAGCATTTCTAGGAATAAAGGACTGATGTCGCAACAGGACCTAGAAAAACTCATCCATGTGTTTATCTTTAGTCGGATTGATTACTCCAACAGTGTTCTCGCATGTCTAACTAAACAATCAATTAGACAGCTGCAGCTGATCCAGAATGCTGATGGTCGCGTCCTCACTAGAACCAGGAAAGTAGACCACATCACCCCAGTTCTAAAGTCCTTACACTGGCTCCCTGTAGCTCAGAGACTAGACTTCAAAATACTTTAACTAGTTTATAAATCATTGAATGGCATGGCACCAAAGTATACTGAAGATTTACTGTCACTATACCAACCCACTAGACCACTCAGGTCTTCTAATTCCAGTCTACTCAGCATTATTAGAATTAGAACCAAACATGGAGAAGCAGCTTTCAGTTTCTATGCTCCTCTTATCTGGAACAAACTTCCAGACATCTGGAAAGCTGCTGAAACACTGAGTTATTTTAAATCACAGCTAAAAACCCATCTGTTTAGAGCTGCCTTTGAGTAATGTTTTCATGTATCACATGGTTTGTGTGTGCTTCATGCTTTATTGCTGTTTTTACTTTATATGCTTTGTCTGTGTTTTATTCCTCTCATGTAAAGCACCTTGAATTACCTTGTTGATGTAAAGGGGGCTATACAAATCAAATTGCCTTGCCTTAAATTTCAGTGGAAAGGAAAAAACAAAACCATCTGCCTGTTTTCCAATAGGGGTCAAAGGTCAAGATGCAGTTTAAGGAAGTCAAAATAAATCTGATAATAGCTAAGGATGGGTCCCCCTAATCTAAACTGAAGGAGCAAGTATGGCTACCCTTATCAGAAAACCAAAATTCTGTTAGGTGCAAAACAACTACCTGAGCTACAAAATGGTCTAAGAATTGTTCTTTAACTAGGAAAGAAAGCGTCTCTCTTCCTTTTCCTTCACAAAACAGGGAGAGGTGTGAGGGACCGAGAAACTTAACTCAAACCATAATGGTGCTTGAGCACAACAAAACCCCAGACGAACTGTTCAAACAAACTAATGAGCAGACTGATCAAACAAACAAGGAACAAATGTGGGCTTAAATACTGGCTAATCAGAGCAAGCATACAGGGAGAACAATAATGCAATTAAGCATATGAATTATGAATTATGCATAATTCACTCACAAAGAAGAAACTGAACACACAATTTAGGAGTTAAACTTAATACAAGGGTAAAAATAAAGAAACCATGAATCTAACTTAATTCATATGGAAGTTAGAACAAATAAAATGTTGACTGAAACAATAATAATGACAATGAGAAATGGGAACCTTATTGATAGGCTGTACTCAATCGTTTAGCTGCGAGCAGGTCTAACACTTCTTCACAGCAGATCTTAACAAACTCATGGATGGCACTAAATTAAATTGACAACTATAGCTAAAGGCAAATGGCAATGAAAACAAAAAAAAAATAATATGCTTTCCAAATTAGTTACCAGGGTCAGAGGCCTTGGGAACTCTGTGTTTCATCACTTAGTTAGTCATCCGCTTTGGGCCGCAGCATGGGAAACTGTTGAAGTTTTTTGGAACGGACTTCATTCAGCAACATCCTGACTGAATGGAGAATGATTGACTTTTGGAAACAAATTATACCGATGAAGAAAATACACCCAGAGAGTGTTTTCAAGGATTCTCTCATGGACTAAAAGCATGGTTCTGTAAACAAGTTTTTAAAAAAAATAATAGCAGACTCTAAATAAACTGGGGATTTCAGAAAAATATGGTTTAAAAAAACAAAAACAAAAAACAAGTTTTTTAAAGGAAGAGGTACTGGAAAAGTTTTAATATGAGAGAGATGTCTCATGGGTTCCAACAGCAGAACTGGGATCCCACAATTATTAATGGGAACTTTTCAAGCTATGTTCATAAACTTTACTTAATTTTTCCCCAGGTACAGGAGAAGCAGATGAAGCAAATTTAACCATTGAGATTTCCTTTGTTGTGTAACAGTGATCACCTTAGAAAAGGTTTTTACACTGGCTAATAGCAATCCTGAGATTGCTATTATTGCTGAATATTGTCAAGAAAAAGAGAGGATTGGATTGCAAGTAACCTATTAGGAGATAATTGGGAGATAATTGGATGATTGCATTTTTGGTTTCAATTGGGGTTTTGGTCAAATTTGAAGATAATCGCAATTTTGAAGAAGTGTTTATATTATAATGGCATTATACTAGAAGGAGAGCAGAATAGGGTTTTCAATTCAATTTATGTAAGGATTCAGATTCAATTTGAAATTGTTAGCTAGATTAAAGGGCTCTACGGGTAGGAGGATCTTTGGGTTTTTGAGCATAAAAAATAAAGACCTTGTTCATTGATCATTATCTGAACAGGGATTCTTGATTGATTTCCGCTTGCATAAAGAGTTAACTTAAGTTGTGGAGTTCGTTTAGGATTGCTTGATACAGCAGCCGCATCAAGGTAAACTAAACTAAACTGCCACGTCTGCTAATTCTCTTTCACCTAATCTCTGACTTGATCACTTACTTATTATCAACTAACTAATCCTTTGAAATAGCTCACATATGGATTAACATGCTCTAGCACTCAATAACTCAGCTGGAGATCACATTAGGGGCCTACTGATTGGTGATCCTTCCCTTCCGAGGGTACGCAGAAGCTAAGAAGGACCGGAGGCGGACCTTAGGGTCCACGATATGGAGCAGCTACAAAGGAAGCGTGCACAGTTCAACGTTGAGTTCAGATTTAATATCTCATTGAGATGGGCAAAAAGAGGCTACATAACATCTTTCTCTGTTGGATTTTTTTAGAGTCCTGACAGATGACGAGATGAAGTGTGGCCATCCTTGGGGGCAGGAGGTCGTCAGAATCTTTTCCCACCAATATGAATAAAGTGGTGAACAAAAGAAAACCACAAATGGAGTAAATAAAGACCCCAGTGAGTTTTTCATTCTGACAAACAAGTTATGTCTCAAGAAGGTCATCTGAATGGACTATCCCTGGTTACTTTGAGCTAATTCCATGGCTAGCATGATTCGTGCCTGATTATAAGTTGATTGTTTGATCATTTTTTTTGTCTGCTCTTTTAGCACCCATAAGAAATTGTATCAACATCTTGAAATATTTCTGTATGGTTTGGGCATTATTGTGGTGAAAGAAAAATAGAGGAATGTTACAGAATAGTTCAATGTTATGTCAATTAATTGACAATATATATTTTTAACATCTTTTCTTGAAATCCATTTTCTGTTTATGCTGGGTATCTTTGACTGATGTTTAGTTTTGTTTGATGATATAGAACATTTAAGTGTGAAGAAAAAAGAAAAAACAGGGGAATTCTATAAGGGAGCAAAGGCCTTTTTAAATCACTATAAGTACATGAACTCATGCTGTACAAACATCAAACATGACAGGCATGATATCTGAGCAAACTGTCTCTCATAACTCTATATAGAAAGAAATACTAGAATCAAAGGCAGGGTAATAATACCTGTGTGCTAATTAGCCGAGTCTCAAGCATCTCTTGGGTTGGATCCTCTGATTCCCAGGCTCCCCTGTTACTGTGAGTCCTAGCATGGTCTTCATTATTATAGACTGTCCACTTAGTTAGCTTCTCAACTGTCTGATGAGGAAACAAATTCTCTGTTCAAAGCCAGTTGTGCAGCTCAAAAAGATTTTTGCAGATAGTTACAACTTAACACCTTTTACTTCATGAGGCCTTGGCAAGTCATTAGAACAAATTATTATTATTTAAATATTGAACATAGCATTACAAATACAATACACACCTGAGGGTCTCCACTCATCTGGTTGTTTCCAGTCCAATAAAACTCTGATTGGGCAATAGTATTTAAACCATTCCCACTCATCAACTGGGCAACTTCTCGATCTGCCTCTGCTTCATATAATGCACAAACACCTTTTATTGCTACTCTTGCCTCTTCATTTGAAAAGCATTGAGATATTGACCTTTGTGTCCGGTAACTCTTGGGTTGTGCTAGACCATTGCTTAACATTCCCACTGATATCTTGCTTACGTTAATCTGACAGGGTTTTAGCTTGTCTCTTGCATCCTGCAGCACACTGGCTCCTTCTTGTTTTTCTAAGGTAGCTCTACTGGTAATGCTCTTTTGTACGGATAATTCTTCTGAGTTGTTGAGTAACTTTCTACCTCTGTTTTCCACATCTTCATTTGATAGAATATTTTCCAGCAGTGGCTTTCTCATGAACTTCAGGAGACTGAGATCTGGTTTGGAAGGAAGTACAAGCTTAGCTCCTGGCTTTGGTGGTTTGGCCTTGGAGGTAGAGAGTCCTTCTGGGGATTTTGATACAGAAGGAATAGTCTTGTGTCTCTCAGCTGTCTTTGCCTTTGCTAGTTTCTTCACCCTAGGAAGTACAACCGCATATTTGGCATCTTCTTTATTACTGGCCATTACTTCTTCTTTCCCATCTCCTTCCTTTTCCTGGAGCCTGGCTTTATCTTTCCTAAGTTTGTCCTCTGCAGAACCTTTGTTTTTTTGAGCTACTGTGGTTTTACAGGCAATCCTCTTAGCCATCCTGTGGCTAAAGATCTGGCCCCCAGTTCTTCTGCTGTTTTGTTTTAGGGTTCGAAGCCAGTTGGTTATACCAACTACTTTAGTCTGAGCAGAAATCCTCTTTCTAAAGTTTACTTTTTGAGGCATTTTCTTTTGAATCCAGTCAGTCATCCTGGCAAAATGTGTCATTCTTTTTCTTGGGGGTATCAAATGTAAACCTTTATCCCACTCCAAGGTTTCTTCATCAGAATTTGTCTTTCTCATGCTGTGTCCAAAGGATGATGTTTTGGCTTTACCAAAAAGAAAGCTCGGTGCCATACTTTTGTCAACTTTTTCATCATCCTGCTGTTCCAAAGTAGCTTTGGTGTCTTCAATTTCTTCTTTGATAAATATTGTTTGACTTTGGTCATCACATTTGTTCACTATTGGCTTAAGTTTATCTTGTTCTTGACCTAAATCATTTTTTACAGAAGGGACAGTCTCATGGACTGTTACTGTTCTTTTCAGCATTGGTTTCTTGTCATTTCGTGAATCTATGTTCCTGATGGAAAGGTCTTTCAGAGATTGAACCTCTTCTGTTGAAATACAGAGTTTATTTCTCTGTAGATTCTTGATCCTTTTTTCTTCTTTTGTTTTTTGTTTGATTTCTTTCTGTTTAGATTTTCCCTTTTGTTTTTGCTCCTTCTCAGCTTCCTTATTTGTCTTTACTTTTTTAAACATTTTGTATTTTGGCTCTTTTACAGAAAGAGGCTTTATACCATATTTAACAGTCTTATGAGCCGTAATATTTGTTGTGTCTCACTGGGTTAATTCGCTATCTTCAGCCACATCATTGACTGGCTCTAAAATAGCTTCCCTTCTTGTGTTGTTTTTTATTTCTCTTAATGTAGAACGTTTGAACAAAGACCCACTCAGTTCAGATTAGCCCCCTCTTTGTCTGATTCTATCACACTTTGAGTGTGCAGTATGTCAGGCTCCTCAATGCTCTCTTCATTCTAATGGGCTCCTGTTCTCTCTTCATTTTCATGGTTTTCTTTGCTTGCCTCCACTGAGATTCCTCTTTGAGTTTCTGCCAAGGTGTTGCTTGTTTGGTTTTCAGACTTGCTGAGGTCCTTTTTGTTGATTCTGTCTTGGTTGTACTTTTATTCGAAGTTTGTTGTTGTTTTCAATTCCATCTTCCTACTGGGATTGTGAACTAAGACTTATTCTTTTGTCTTTCCTATTTGAGTTTTTTTTAACTGTAAATTTATTTTCCTTCTGTTTTGATTTGATTTGTTACTCTCATTACTCTTTACTTTGCCAATCTTTCCTTGTTTGAGAGGTGGTGAATTACTGCTTTTTCGTTTCTCATCAAGCATTTGAAAAGGGTGTTGAGATGGTTTAGGAGACAGTTTTCTGATGATCTTCTGTCGATTAATTTTTATTTCTCCCGGGCTCTGCTTTGTACCTTGTCCTCTTGAGACTTCAGTGGTAGGAAAACTATTATTCAGTTTTAAAAAAATACCTAAAAAGACAAAAATTTGAAATCAATATAAACCACAATAAAAAATGTGAAAATTCTATTTAAAAATAAAGACCATGCTAAGTTGTTTTTTCTAATCTAAGCACAATGGCAAAATCAGAATAGCCTTACAATGGTTAGTCAAAAGCCTTAGGATATCAAACAAATGTATTAAACTCAGGAAAATCAGATCAGCACTGAATTTCACTACTTTTGCAAGATTTTCTCACTTAACTAAACTCGAAGGCTGCAATACATACCTCTCCAGAAAAATGTACATCATATTGAACCATTTATATTTATACATCATGTCAAATGGGATTTTAATCTTTTGCCGATGAAACTGTGTCCTCCTTTTGCAGTTCTAAAAAAGGACTCTTATCAGTAAATTACCTCTGAATTAGAAAAAGAAAAAAGGTGTGTTCAGATTGCTCTAAATGCTGTTGCAAGCTGTCGCAGCCTAGGAACTAATTTCAGTTTACCATAGCTTACCAAACTTGCCGGACGAAATCCAGGTGTAGCTGGGAGGCAGCAAAGTAGGCTTTTCCTTGGGATCTACTGTCAAAGAAACAAATATATACCCACTCTCAGCAGATCTTAGGCACATAAAAATTCCACCCCCTTGCATCAACCAGAGGGTAAACCATCACAAATTCAATACAGTGTGAGTAAAAGCTTGAGTTAGCACACAATAGGGATAAATGTGAGCTGCTTTGCCATGAAGCACACAATATGCCTTCTAAATAATTAAATTTCATCAGCCTCTGCTGTTCATACGACCAGCTGCTGAATGCTTGTGGAAAGGTGAGAGGTGCTGTTGGAGAAACCAACAATATGTGATGAAAGAAAAGACACAAAGACTAAGACAGTGAAGATGGAAAGAAGGCTCATTATCCTCAGTGCTATGCTACCTTTTTTATTAACTGCACAGTGTTGTTTTCTCGTGCCATAAATCGGTCTTTACTGTACAGTCTATTATGCTTTTTTTTAACCGTTGTCTTAATATATATGTTTCCACATACCTTAACTTGCTGCTGTAACACCTGAATTTCTCCACTGTGGTACAATTAAGGATATTTTTATTCTTCTATTCCATACTGTACTTGACTTTTATAACATAGTATAGTATGTATCTAACCCTATGAAACGTTAAACTTCCTTTAAACTTTTGGAAAGAGTCGCCTGAAACGTCCCAAAACGTTACATTGTAAAGGTTTTACTTAATCTTTTTGGAACATTTAGGGGATGTATTGGGAATGTTCTTTAAAAATACATATGTGCTGGAGAATAAATATATCTGTCACAATCTTAATGGCAGGGACAGTATATCTACTCTTGGTTCTGCTAAGATTTTACAGCGTTACTTCTCAAAATGCTGTTATATTTACTGCTGCTTATATATACTTTTTGGATTGGAATAGACTAATGTCATAAGTATATATAGTATACTGTTTAAAAAATATCTGTGTTAATATTGTGATGCATTAAAACTAATATTTTTACTCAAAGCTATTATTTTTTCCAGATTTCCTATCAGCCAATACGGTCAGCACCTGGGTTGTTTGAGTTTTGGGTCTCTTTCTATGTTTACTCATTTGATTATTTCTTTGTTTATTTACCTCATCCCTTGTCCCATTTTCATCTCCCTCTGTAATTACTTCAAGCTGTTTCATGATTACCCTTGTGTGTGTATTTTCACCTATCCCTACTGGTTTCCCTCGTCTTTTCCTGTGGTTTCCTCCTGTTTGGTTCCTGTCTTCCCCTGGTATTTCTTGTTGGTCTTCTAGTCAGTTCCTGGTTGTAATAAATCATCTTTTCATCTTATCCTGCCTGTATTTGGGTTGGACTTCAATCCACCAATCATGACAGAAGAAACTAGCTATCTGGGCCCAGCAACAGGAGAAGAGATGATCACTCTTTTTGAGTACTGTCATCAGGAGGCAGAGAAAAATATGTGTCGTTCTGAGGATCTGGTGGAGCAGTGATAGCTGTCTGGGACTCAAAGCTAGCAATCACTCTAGCATGCGCATGTAGCACAAGTTTTGACCATAATTCTGAAAGCATAAAAATTTCCAACATCTCCTTTACACCTCAATCTACAAATAGGGTATTTTCATAACAGTCCATCACTAGGGGACACTGTAAAAAGTTTGTTACGCAAAAACGGCTGAACGGATTTTGACAAACCTCCAGATATACCTTCAGAACATAGCCATTATATCATATCTGTAATATGGTAATGGTTGACGAAAGTCGGCAGGACTTATTCAGAAAAATGTGAAAAGTGTGCTATTTGACCGCCTAACATAAACAAAATTCCCAAAAATCACAGGTTTATCCAAATGAGCTCATTTGCGAGGTACGGATCTCCACATGATTCTGAACAATCCGTACACTCCAACTTTTGTTATATTTTGAAATCCATCACTCTACTTTTTCTTTTTCACAAGTATGTGTCTAAACAAAGTCTGTTTATCGCTCAGAAACCTTTGAGAATCTAAGGATTTTTTTTTGGCCAGACTGGTTCATAACATGAAATAGTAATGCAGTAAAGCAGCGTAAGAATTGGTAAATTTTTCTGCATATCACAGCCATTAAACATTTAGACTTATGACTGTAATGTATTTAAATGTATTTAAACAGGAATATTTTTTGAGAATTTTAGACCAAACTGGTGATTTTTGATTAACCTATTAGTTTTAGACTAAAGTGACAGTGTGTAGTTTTTACCATTAATCTCTTGAAATATCCATCAAAATGTTGTTGAAAATGAATAAAATGATTCATTCATTCATTCATTCATTCAATCGTTGAAAAATATTGCCGGCTTTGTAACATATAACCATAAAAGGCAGGATAAAGATACATGGCCAAGTCTCTGGGGGGCGCCATGTTTCCTTCTACGTAAGCCTATGTGGACAAAACACATTTACTGATTTTTGAACAAGCAGTTACATCACGATCCACACGCTAAAATAAAGCAAACTTTAAAGAACAAACTTTAGCAATGCTAGCAGCCAGATTCGTGTACAAAAAAAGAAATGACCGCTATTACAACATGTTAGGCTTAGCCAACAACATGATAAAAACTTTCGCCATTCATAAATGTTGTTTTACACATTTACTTCGCTCGTTGCCAGGGATGAAAGAGAGTCCAGTGTGCTTGTCATTTTGGTGCATATATGATTTTGCTGGAGGTTGAACGATCTGGCGATGTATTACACTCGTTATACAAAAATTCTAGAATTGCGCAGCTCTGGGTGGCTGCATGTTGGAGTGGCTCTGTTGGCTACATATTAGTTTTTGGGGTTTTTGTACATTGGTTCCTCTTTTCTTGAGGAAGATAGCATTTTTTTACCTTTATACTTTCTAGTTTTTGGTGCTGTGAAGCTGGAAGGATTTTTATGATGCGTAACCATGGCAACAATGTGGTTTACAGCCGGGAGCAGCTGATTAACATAGCAAAAGCTGAAATAATACCTCAACTGAAGCCACAAATCCCTGATGAGTTGATAAGGAGGAGACGTGGATGCAGAGCAGGAGCGAAAAGGAGACAGAGAAGGAGGAAGTTCAAGCCATCTCTTCCATCGATCATAACGTAAGATATCTGGCTAACAAGATGGATGAACTCCAAGCCCTTACAAGGTCTCAGCCGGAGTACCGGCAATGCAGTGTTATGTGGCTTACGGAGACGTGGCTCCTGGATCATATCAAACGTCTCTCTGCCAGGCTTCCTGACTGTACGAACAGACAGAGATTTGAAGACGAGCAGGCAAAGAAAAGGAGGTGGAGTAGCATTGCTTGTCAACAACAGATGGTGTCATCCAGGACATGTTACTGTGAAGTGTCGTCTCTGCAGCCCAGATGTCGAACTCTTGGCAGTACGTTTTCAGCTATATTATTTGCCAAGAGAGTTCACCAGTGTAATTTTGGCAGTTGTTTACATTCCACCTTCAGCCGTTGCCGACAATGCATGTGATGTCATGAGTTCCGTTGATGCTAAGCTACAGACACAGCACCCCAATGCATTTGTGGCAATATTCAAATTCAACTCAAAAATACTTCATCCCAGAGGGAAATTAAGTGTTGGTATAGCTCATATAATTAATTCTTTAAGGAGTTGTTGTAGATGATGATAGCTGTGGGCAGGAAGGATTTCCTGTAGCGGTCTGTATTGCAGCGAAACTGAAGAAGCCTCCGACTGAAGACGCTCTGTTGTTGTATGACAGTCTCATAAAGAGGATGCTCAGGGTTGTCCATAATTTTTTGCATTATCATCTCCAGATGTTCCACAGTTGTCCCAAGAACAGAACCAGCCTTCTTTATCAGGTTGTTGAGCCTTTTTAAGTCCCAGCTTGACTGTTCAGTGAAGGATGTGTGGACAACATCATCCCCACCAGAACAGTAATATGTTTTCCTAATAACAAACCCTGGATCACCAGTGACCTGAAGGAACTGCTAAACAAGAAAAAAAGAGCCTTCAGGGAGGGAGACAGGGATTTACTGAGGAGTATATCGAAGCAACTTAAGGTCAAGATCAGAGACTATCATGTTTCGACGTTTAAGGAGGACCCAAAATGCAGCAAGTATAAACAAAATGATTTAATGAAAACAAGGACAAGGAACTTACATAACTCAGGAGGATCAAAAGGCAGCAAACGGGAAAAAAAACAGGAACCAGACGGGCAACCAGGAAGGCAGGAACCAGAGAGGGAAGAATGGCAGCAAATAGGGAAAAACAGGAACCAGGATGGGCAACAACGAGGGCAGGAACCGGCAAGGGAAGAACGACGACGGACCAGCGAGTAGTGACTGAGAGAGGACCGAATTTATACTGAGGAGGAAATGAGGAAGTGACTGAGAAGACCAATGATCAATTAGTGGGAGTAGATGCAGGTGGGAGGGAGAGAGCAGGTGGAAGTAATCAACTGGGAGACAGAAGACTCTTAAGAAAATAAAGATAAATCTGGAAGGGAATCTAATGAAACACCGGAAAACAAAAGGAGGAATAAAATATAACCACTGGGACAAATGAAGGATAAGTATGAACTTGGGGAAAAGAGATTAACACAAACAACTGCAACCAAACACAAGATCACCAGAGGGAGACAAAGAACTAAAACATAATAGAACTAAATAAGGAAAATTAACAAAACACAAACACCCTGGAACCATGACAGGACCCCCCCCCCCCCCTCAAGGGCGGATACCAGACGCCCCCTAAGAGTCCAAAACAAAAAACACACCCAACCAGGGTGGGCGGAGGAAGCCTCGGAAGGAGGGCAAGAGTCCAAAACAAAACAAAAAAAACACCCCCAACCAGCGTGGGCGGAGGGGGCCTCGGAAGGAGGGTCAGAGTCCAAAACAAAAACAAGAGTCTAAAGTCCTGAGGCCAGCGACGAAGGAGCAGGAACCTGGGAGGCCGGCGACGAAGGAGCAGGAACCTGGGAGGCCGGCGACGAAGGAGCAGGAACCTGGGAGGCCGGCGACGAAGGAGCAGGAACCTGGGAGGCCGGCGACGAAGGAGCAGGAACCTGGGAGGCCGGCGACGAAGGAGCAGGAACCTGGGAGGCCGGCGACGAAGGAGCAGGAACCTGGGAGGCCGGCGACGAAGGAGCAGGAACCTTGGAGGCCGGCGACGAAGGAGCAGGAACCTGGGAGGCCGGTGACGAAAGAGCAGGAACCTGGGAGGCCGGCGACGAAAGAGCAGGAACCTGGGAGGCCGTCGACAAAAGAGCAGGAACCTGGGAGGCCGGCGACGAGGAACCAGGAGACGAGGAGGCCGGCGACGAGGAACCAGGAGAAGAGGAGGCCGGCGACGAGGAACCCGGAGACGAGGAACCAGGAGACGAGGGGGCCGGCGACGAGGAACCAGGAGACGAGGGGGCCGGTGACGAGGAACCCGGAGACGAGGGGGCCAGCGACGAGGAACCCGGAGACTTGGGGGCCGGCTGCGGAGCAGGACCTTGTGGCTTGGGGGCCGGCTGCAGAGCAGGACCTTGTAGCTTGGGGGCCGGCTGCGGAGCAGGACCTTGCGGCTTGGGGGCCGGCTGCGGAGCAGGACCTTTCGGCTTGGGGGCCGGCTGCGGAGCAGGACCTTGCGGCCTGGGGGCCGGCTGCGGAGCAGGATCTTGCGACTTGGGGGCCGGCTGCGGAGCAGGACCTTGTGGCTTGGGGGCCGGCGACGAGGAACCAGAAGACGGCGTGGAGGCCGTCGGCGACGTGCTGACCCCAAGGCTGTGTCCCTCGGGAACCTCTCGGGGGAGTCAAGAGCCCGAGGCGTATCCTTCTGGATACCCACGGCGGAGTCAGGAGCCCGAGGCGTGTCCTTCTGGACACCCTCGGCGGCGTCAAGAGCCCGAGGCGTGTCCTTCTGGACACCCTCGGCGGAGTCTGGAGCCCGAGGCGTGTCTCCCTGGACACCCTCGGCGGAGTCTGGAGCCCGAGGCGTGTCCTTCAGGACACCCTCTGCGGAGCCAGGAATAAGAGGCGTGTCCCCCGGGACACCCCCTGCGGAGCCTGGAATCAGAGGCGTGCCCTCCGTGACACCCCCGGCGGAAACAGGAACCAGAGGCGTGTCCTCCCAGACACCCCCGGCGGAAACAGGAACCCGAGGCGTGTCCTCCCAGACACCCCCGGCGGAAACAGGAACCCGAGGCGTGTCCTCCCAGACACCCCCGGCGGAAACAGGAACCCGAGGCGTGTCCCTCCAGACACCCCCGGCGGAAACAGGAACCCGAGGCGTATCCCCCCGGACACCCCCGGCGGAAACAGGAACCCGAGGCGTGTCCTTCCAGACACCCCCGGCGGAAACAGGAACCCGAGGCGTGTCCCCCCGGACACCCCCGGCGGAAACAGGAACCCGAGGCGTGTCCTCAAAGACACCCTCGGCGGAGTCAGGAGTCAGAGGCGTGTCTTCCAGGACACCCCCTGAACCAGGGATGTGTCCTCCGGGACACCCCCCACAGAGACAGGAGCCAAGGGCGTGTCGCTCGGGACCCCCCCTGCGGAGACAGGAACAGGAACCAGGGGCGTGTCCTCTGGAACACCCTCTGCGGAGTCAGGAATCAGAGGCGTGTCCTCCGGGACACCCCCTGCGGAGCCTGGAATCAGAGGCGTGTCCTCCGTGACACCCCCGGCGGAGTCCGGAGTGGGCTGGGACCCCCTGGAGCCGACTGCAACCTGTGGTGACTGAAATGGCTGGGAAACTGGCGGGCACTCAGTAGCTCTAAGATAGTCCATTCTGTCCCCATAAAAAAACTCAAAAAGGTTTTCTTCTTTAACCTGCGGCGGACGAGATGAACGACCTCCCGACCTGTACTGGGGGTCAAACAAGTCTCGTGGGACGCGGATGGACGAGGGGACATGAGAAGTGGGCCGTAGTTTAGAGCCTTCAGAAATGGCCCGATGGCGATGGTATTCGGCATCGTCCAGCATTTCCTCTAACCAAAGCTTCTTCAGGTAGGGTTGCACTCTCAGCAGTTGGCAGATGCTGAGTTCTGCAACCCTAAGCCTGGTCTGTGGATCGGGTGATTTAGCCATGGTGTCATAAAAAAGCTTCACCGTCACATGCAGTCTATTCCAATCATTATTGGTGAGTTCTGCTGCTGGGTCCAAAGACAGGCTGGTCCGTTCTGTCATGTTTCGACATTTAAGGAGGACCCAAAATGCAGCAAGTATAAACAAAATGATTTAATGAAAACAAGGACAAGGAACTTACATAACTCAGGAGGATCAAAAGGCAGCAAACGGGAAAAAAACCAGGAACCAGACGGGCAACCAGGAAGGCAGGAACCAGAGAGGGAAGAATGGCAGCAAATAGGGAAAAACAGGAACCAGGATGGGCAACAACGAGGGCAGGAACCGGCAAGGGAAGAACGACGACGGACCAGCGAGTAGTGACTGAGAGAGGACCGAATTTACACTGAGGAGGAAATGAGGAAGTGACTGAGAAGACCAATGATCAATTAGTGGGAGTAGATGCAGGTGGGAGGGAGAGAGCAGGTGGAAGTAATCAACTGGGAGACAGAAGACTCTTAAGAAACTAAAGATAAATCTGGAAGGGAATCTAATGAAACACCGGAAAACAAAAGGAGGAATAAAATATAACCACTGGGACTAATGAAGGATAAGTATGAACTTGGGGAAAAGAGATTAACACAAACAACTGCAACCAAACACAAGACCACCAGAGGGAGACAAAGAACAACTAAAACATAATAGAACTAAATAAGGAAAATTAACAAAACACAAACACCCTGGAACCATGACAGAGACAGCCAGAAGGCATACAGGAAGAAGCTGGAGAACAAACTACAGAGGAACAATATCCGAGGAAGTCTGGATAGAGCAAATGAACTGAACACATTCTTCAACAGGTTCAGTTCAGGAACTAGCTCAGCATCCTCCTCTCTTGTTCTCAGCCAAACAGACGTCCCACCCACTCTGATCAACAGCTTTCCTGTTACACCTCGGATGTTTTATCGTTCACCTCAGCCATGGACTCTTCTGATTTCACAAATTTTACTTCAACCAAGTCAGAAAATGTTGCTACCCCCTTTGCCTCTCCTTCCCACTTCTCTGTCTCCAAAAGTCAGGTGAAGAGGCAGCTGGAGAAACTGAACCGGAACAAGGCTGCAGGTCCAGATGGTGTCAGCCCCAGAGTCCTGAAGGCCTGTGCTGAGCAGCTCTGTGGGATTCTGCAGCACCTCTTCAACCTTACCCTAACTCAGGAGAAGGTTCCAGTGTTGTGGAAGACATCCTGCCATGTTCCAGTACCAAAATGAACTCACCCATCAGTCATCAATGACTATAGACCTGTTGCCCTGACATCCCACATCATGAAGGTCCTGGAGAGACTCCTGTAGGCACCCCTGAGTAAGCAGACAAGAACCTATCAGGACCCACTGCAGTTTGCTTATCACTGTGGAGTTGGAGTTGAAGATGCCATCATACACCTGCTTCAACCAACCCACTGTCATCTGGACAAAGCAGGCAGCACTGTGAGGATCATGTTCCTTGATTTCTCCAGTGCATTTAACACAAGGAGATTATTGTAGATTTCAGAAGAAACAGGGATAAGTCAAACACTGTTTCCATCATGGGAGAAGAAGTGGAGGTGGTTGAGGAGTATAAATACCTCGGAGTTCACCTTGACAACAGACTGGACTGGAGACTGAACAGTGAAGCCGTCTACAAGAAGGGACAGAGCAGACTGTACTTCTTGAGGAAGTTTAGATCCTTCAAGGTTTGCAGCAAGATGCTGCAAATCTTCTACAACTCTGTCATTGAGAGTGTAATCTCTTCAGCCATCATCTGTTGGGGTAGCAGCATCAGAGCCAGGGATTTATAAAGGCTAAACAACCTGATAAAGAAGGCTGGTTCTGTTCTTGGGACAACTGTGGAAAATCTGGAGATGATAATGCAAAGAAGGATTCTTCATAAAATCAAAAAAATTATGGTCAACCCTGAGCATCCTCTTCACGAGACTGTCAAACAACAACAGAGCATCTTCAGTCAGAGGCTTCTTCAGTTTCGCTGCAATACAGACCGCTACAGGAAATCCTTCCTGCCCACAGCTATCATCATCTACAACAACTCCTAAAAGAATTAATTATATGAGCTATACCAACACTTAATTTACCTCGGGATCAATAAAGTATTTTTGAATTTGAATTTGAATTTTGAATTTGAATAAAAAATTGACCAACGACACTCCCGACGACACTGGGATTTTTGGCCTTTATGGCCATTCGTTGGTAAGGTTGTCACACGAACACAAAAATACAGCTTGCTTGCAATGATTTAGGTATGTACTGCCCCCTATCACCAGGGAAACTACACACTGTCACTTTAACTCTCCAATGGGAAATTACAAAGGGAGGAAATCATTTTTATTTTTTCTCTCAAAGTATGTTTAATCAATCAAACTTTATTTACAACACTTTTCATACAAGAGTTGCAACTCAAAATGCTTTACAGATTAAAATGACCCCACATAAACCATATTCCCATCCCTCGCCCACAGAATTAAAAGCATGATCAGTTATAGTTATACACAGTTATACCCCCCTCCCCCCAACCCAACTCCCATGCACACAAAACACTTAAGAACGACAATGAAAAGGACATAAAAAGGACATTGGGCCAAGTGCAGATGAGTCAGGTAAGGAAACGTCATCAAGGGAGCCATCTGCGCAGCAGCAGATCAACTGCTGCAGCTGAGGAATACAGGCCGAGACCCCCACCTCCACGCAAGCGCTACCTGGAGAGCACCCAGGCAGCCACAGTCGACCACTGCTCCCGAGACAGAGGGCTCCCATAGAGGAAACAATGGCAAGAAGATTAAAATAACAGATTAAATGATAGAAATAACATGGGATATATATGATAAGACTATGCAGTAAAACATTGAAAATATAATCAAGCAATAACCAGTTAAAAGATTAAAAAGTGAGTCTTGAGCCTGCTCTTAAAAACATGAACGATCTCTGGGGCCCTGAGGTCTTCAGGCAGCCTGTTCCAGAGGTGAGTGCCATAATAACAGAAAGACACGTCGCCATAAGTGTGTGTCCTGAATTTAGGGATGACAAGGAGATGACTGCCAGAGGAGCACAGAGACCGCAAAGGTTCATATGGTAAAAGCAGTTCTGACAGATAAAAAGGCCCAAGACCATTGAGACACTTAAAAACCATTAAAACAACCTTAAAATTGATCCTAAAACATACGGGTAGCCAATGCATGAGTTTAAGACAGGTGTAATGTGTTCCCGCCTCCTGATCTTCGTCAGAAGTTGTAAATCTGAGATATTCTTTTTGGGAAGACCAAAAAGCAGGGCATTACAGTGATCAATTCTAATGGTTATAAAAACCTGCATCAGTGTCTCCGTGTTGGCCCGAGAGAGAATAGGGCGGACTCTGGTTATGTTCTTTAGATGATAAAAACCTATTTTGGTGATATTTTTAATGTGGGGGATAAAAGTCAGCTCAGAGTCAAAAATCACGCCCAGATTCTTCACTTGTAAAGAAGGATTAAAAGACAGCGATTGTAATTTCAGTAAAAGTTTCTCTCTCTGAGACTAAGACTTCAGTTTTGTCCTGGTTGAGCTGGAGAAATTTTTCTGCCATCCAGGATCTGAAGTCTAAAATGCAGTTAAAAAGTGAATCCATTGGCCGCATGTCATCAGGAAACACGGGGATATGTACGCTGTCATCATAACTGTGAAAGTTAACTGCATGTCTTTTGATGACACTGCCAAGAGGGAGCATATAAAAGGTTAAAAAGCACTGGGCCTAAAATTGAACTCTGGGGCACACCACATGTGATCTTGTGGACCTTAGACGAGCAGGTATCTAAACTTACCATAAAATTCCTGTCTGTGAAATAGGATGTCAACCATTTGTGAACAGCACCAGTCAAGTAACGTCTTAATGTTCCAAGCTTGTTGCACATGTACATTTGGCCATCTGATAATATTTTGGACAAAGTATGTATTTTAGGGAATACTTTTGTCTTGGTTCTACAGCAAATCCTCCCTCCAAGTTCTATCTTCCCCTTTGAAGTGTCACATCTGTGGAAGCACTTTACAGACCTGTGATTGGCTTGAAACTCTTTCAGTTTTAATAAAGATTTAATCAACACATTTTCATGTTTTTTTCAGGGTTTTTTTCTCAGCTTGTTTCAGTTTTGGATTACTTTATATGCATGTTAAAATAGCCAGTTTTTTCTCATGCTCAGTAACAATTGTGAAGTTGCATTTAAGACACATGGGAAATTTGTTTGTTGAATGAATTTCAGATATAAGCTATATTTAGATAACTATTTTGCCAAAGTGACACATTACTGACAAATACAACCGCTGAACTGGCAATTAACATCATTTATAGTGTTTAAAGTCAGACATAAGACTTAACATGCATAGTTTAGACCGCCATCTCGTGACTAGCAAGCTGTTTTGTATTTTCCTGCGCTGTGAAGAATAAAAACACCCCTAATTCCACTAGACTTTCTCTCACTCCCTTAAAACCAACATCCAATACAATGACTTTACATGTGGAGGAAAATATTCAGCAAATACTTGAAACTCAAACAATGGGGAAAAAAGAGATCAAGGAAATGATGAAAATGTCAGCGGATATCACAGAAACCTTTGAGCAACAACCAGGGGCGTCATTAGAACTAATACTGTACTGGGGCACACCTGGGGCACAAAGAATTCATTAGAGCGTGCAAAGTGCGCAAGAAAAAAAACCATTCAGCACTTATTTATCATAAAAAAACAAATAGTTCTTTAAACTAATCAATCATATCAGACTATGTTGTTGTCTAGATCTTTGATTAACCACCTGAAATGTACTACAATAATGCATTTGGCTTACTTGTGCACTTTACTCTAGACTTCTAAACCATTTCTGATAAAAGCAAAAAGGAAGAGCAATGAATCTTTTTGAAATATCTATTTCAGTAAACATCTGCAAATTGAGCAATTGCAAAAGTAAAAAAATAAAATAGAATAAAGCATCCCTACATCTCTGGGTTCTTTTATTTCCATAGTAGAAGAATAAATGAATAACTGTCTCTTCAGGGAATCATTTTTTGGGAAGTAAACGGTAACATCTTGTTTTCATTTCTGCAAAGTAAACAATCACTTGGCTGCACTTAGTCTAAAGCAACATGAAAATATTACTGTTTATTGCTGTAAAAATATGTACATACATAGCTCAGAGTCTATCTGCATTTTTTATTGTCTTCAGTTTTCACCTGTGATTATACAAATAGTGAAAGCTGCTCTGTTTACAAAGTTATCCCACCCTTCCTTGTGACAAAAAAGTCACCTGACCAAAAAGCATTCTGTAAGAAACTGACAGGTTTTTTGATTTCCAAAATGTATATACTTACCTCCCAGGCAAGGGTCCTATAGTCATCCTGGCAATACTGCAGCTCTTTGTAGCTTAAATAGCCTAGCAAAGCCTTCATACTGACTTTTGGTGATAATTTGCAAATGTAGCCTATAATAATCTACACAGTGTCAGAGTAGGCTACTCTGACTCTGTGTAGATTATTATAGGCTACATTATAGGCAAAGTATCACCTATAGGCTACTCTGATTCTGTGTAGATTATTATAGGCTACTTTCACAAATGCAAACTTATTTAAGTTTGCCATTTAACCATTGATCAAATCACAGCACTGGCTATTACCAGCATAAATGTTAATGTTATCATTAATGTGGACAACCAGCACTGTGGTTCTACCACAGTGCAGCATTTAACACTGCTGATCATGATATACTATTGGAACGACTGGAGAGATGGGTCAGACTCTCTGGTAAAGTAATTGGCTAGTTTGAGTCTTGCCTAAAGAACAGGGACTTCTTTGTTTCAATAGGAAACTTTTCATCAGAACGAACAGAAATCACACATGGGGTGCCCCAGGCCTCATCCTGGGGCCCCTCTTATTTAATATCTACATGCTCCCACTAGCCTAGATTATAACAACCAATAAGATTAGCTACCATAGCCATAAAACAGAAGTAATTACATTTGGACCTAAAGAGGAACGATCAACCGTCAGCACACAGCTTCGGTTAATACAGCTAGAAACTACTGATCAGGCCCGGAATTTAGGTGTAGTAATGGACTCTGACCTGAACCTCCAGAGTCACATAAAGGCAATAACAAGGTCAGCCTTCTATCACCTGAAGAACATTTCTAGGATTAAAGGACTGATGTCGCAACAGGACCTAGAAAAACTCATCCATGCGTTTATCTTTAGTCGGATTGATTACTGCAACAGCGTTCTCACAGGTCTACCTAAAAAGTCAATCAGACAGTTGCAGCTGATCCAGAACGCTGCTGCTCGTGTTCCTCACTAGAACCAAGAAAGTAGACCACATCACCCCAGTTCTAAAGTCCTTACACTGTCTCCCTGTAGCTCAGAGAATAGACTTCAAAATAATTTTACTAGTTTATAAATCATTGAATGACTTTGCACCAAAGTATACTGAAGATCTGCCGTTACTATACCAACCCACCAGAACACTCAGGTCCTCTAATTCTAGTCTACTCAATTAGAATTAGAATTAGAATTAGAATTAGAATTAGAACCAAACACGGAGAAGCAACTTTCAGTTTCTATGCTCCTCTAATCTGGAACAAACTTCCAGAAAACTGCAAAGTTGGTAAAACACTGAGTTATTTTAAATCACAATTAAAAATGTATCTGTTTAGAGCTGCCTTTGAGTAATGTTTTGATGTATCATGTTTTGAGTATGCTTCTTGCCGTTTTTATATTATATGCTTTGTAATGCCTTGATGTATCTGTATATGCTTCTTGCTTTATTGCTGTTTTTTCTTTAGATGCTTTGTCTGTGTTTTACTGCTATTTTTATTTTACCTCTTAATCATGTAAAGCACCTTGAATCACCTTGTTGTTGAAAGTGTGGTATACAAATAAAATTGCCTTGACTAATGGCTTGAATCAGTCCTCCAAAATTTATATGGCCGCTATCCACTGTGTAGTACAAGAATGCGATTTATGGAATGATAAAAAATAGATTTTGGAAAACTTCTGTTAAGCAATGTTGATGTGTGTACATCAACATTGGGATGTGCAAATGTCTTAAAACATGAAATACATCTGAACAATCCCTGTCCGATCCATCAAAAACCTTATCAAACCTCTCCAACAAAACCTAAAATAATGAAAGAGCTAGTAGAAGAAATGTTCCAGGCAGATGTGATCGAACCATCTTCTTCTGCTTGGGCTTCTCCAGCGGTTCTAATCCCCAAGTAAAATACAAAACGTTGATTCTATTCAATTCAATTTCAATTCAGTTTATTTATATAGCGCCAATTCACAACAGATGTCATCTCAAGGCACTTAACAAGAAGTCATTTCAATACAATTATACCAACATTCCAATCAGTTAAAAAGTTTCCTATTTAAGGAATCCCAGCAGATTGCGTCAGTCATTGGCGTGTGTGGATTATAGGAAGGTTAACAACAACACAGTTTCTGATGCCTACCCAATACCAACGATCCAAGAAATAGTGGACGGTTTTGCAGGAGCAACAGTGTTCTCTAAGTTGGATCTCAATAGTGGATTTTGACAGGTGGAAATGGATCCTGCTATGCGTTGTTCCAATTTAAAGTAATGCCTTTTGGGTTGAAGAATGCCTCTGCAACATTCCAAAGGCTAATAGAACTTGTGCTGAGAGAGGTGAAGGGTGTTATCTGTTTGGTGCACTTAGATGACATCATCATTTTCTCTAAAAACTGGGAACAACATTTCTACGATGTTCAAGACGTTTTAGACAAGCTTTGAGAGGCTGGACTATCTGTGAATATGAAAAAAAGCATGTTTTTCCGGTTGTCCTTAAAGTTCCTTGGACAATGTGATATCAGCCAAAGGAGTGAATGTTGATCCAGACAAAACTGAAGCTGTATGTAACTTTCCTGTCCCCGTGAACCTGAAAGCTGTACAACGTTTCTTGGGTATGATAGGCTGGTATAATAGGTTCATTCCCAACTTCTCAAGGATTGCAGAACCTCTTAATGCTTTGAAAAGAAAGGGTTAGAAATTCATTTGGTCCCCTGATTGTGAAAAAGCCTTTCATCCTCTGAAGGAACATCTTCGTAAACCCCTGGTGCTGGGACATCCTGACTTCAATCGCCCCTTCATAGTATGCACGGATGCCAGTGGAGTTGGAATTGGTGCGACCCTGGTCCAAAGGTCTGATTCGGACCAGGAAGTGATTCTTGCTTTTGCCAGCCGTAGTTTGAATGCAGCAGAAAGAAATTATTCTGCTCCGGAACCGGAATGCCTCTCAGTAGTATGGCCTTTGGAAAAATGGAGGGTTTACCTGGAAGGTCACCTTTTCACTGAAGTGACAGACCACGCCCCATTACTCTGAGTGTTCAAAACAAAAAAACCTAACACTCGATCAATCAGATGGGCTTTGAGGCTTCAGGAATTCACCTTCACTGTGGAGTACCGGAAGGAAAAGTACAATACCGTACCATATGCCCCTTCGCGGGTACCTCCTGACTTTACCTGTAAATCTTTATGTGCTCTCCTTGCTTCAAAGTTACCTACACCATCGGAAGAACTACCACTTAACATCGAGGAACTGTGGAAAGCACAACAGGGTGATAAGGAGTGCCAAAGCTTGTACCAGAAGATTCTTGAACATGGCAAAGTTGATATCAGTCCCCATGTTACATTTGTGATTTAGGAGGACCTTATTTACTGTGTGGTTTCTTCTCCATACAAAAACGACATATCAATTATACATACCTGGTTGTTACCGTTTGGAGCTCCTGAGATATTTTCATGATGACCCCCTCTCTGGAAATTCTGGTTGACACAAGAACTACAGAAGATTCCAAAATTTGGTTTATTGGCCTAAAATGAGTATGGATGTGAAGAAACATGTCCAAGCCTGTCAAGTCGTTCAGAATGTAGAAAACTGGAATGTATAAACCGTAATGTAGAACACTGGCTGGAAAGCGCCAAGAAACGGTGGTAGACCATCCATAGTAAATGTTTGGAGTAGACTTGATGGGTCCGTTTCCTATCAGCTCGTCCCTGAATCGTTAGATACTTGTCTTTGTGGATTACTATTCAAGGTGGATGGAACTTTTCCCACTAAGGAAAGCCACAGCTGAGGCAGTTTCTCGAATACTCATTTAAGAAGTGTTGACCAGATTGGGAGTTCCTGATTACATTCTTTCTGATCAAGAACCCCAATTGGTCTCATCAGTCTTCAAAAATGTTTGCAGAACACGAAATGTGAAACACTAAGCTACCTCAGCTTACAATCCACAGACAAATTTCACGGAAAGGGTGAACCATACATTAAAACTATGATCGGTTCAACTCACAAGAACTGGGATAAGAACTTAATCGAATATCGCTTTGCTCTCTACTCCGCTGTTCATGAGTCTACCTAGGTTACTCCAGCGGAGCTGAATCTTGGACGTACATTGAGAGGACCTTTGGATGTGTTTTTACAACCTCAGGAGGTTACACCTGGTCACCCAGCCTATTGCAAGGTCTTTCAGCTGGATGAATTACGTTCCTTTACTGACGAGAAGCAGACGACAGAAGCGGAATTATGACAAGAATCGTTGTGATGTTATTTTCTATGTATTGGACAGAGTTTGGGTACATGCTCATCCTTTGTCAAAAGCAGAAAGATCTTTTTCAGCCAAACTGGCCCCCAAGATGCATGGTGCCTATCGGATAGTAGAACAAACCAGTCCTGTGAATCTCCAGGTGGTTTTGGAGGATTCGGAGAAGACTTGAGAGTTGTCCATATTTCTCGTTTAAAGCAATTTTACCCAACTGCCAGAGAGTTGGATGAGCAAGAGTACAAAAAAGTTCTACATATTTTTATGGAAGAATCTGATGAGGAAGACATCTTGGGGTTTGCTGACCTGAACGATTCAACTGAGCTGCCTCCACCTAGTCGGTTTTCGCTGAGAGGGTGGGGGGGTGGGGGGTTGGGGGGGGTTGAAGCGACATCACTGATTCATCAGCGAGCTTTGACGTCCCTTCAGACACACCTATTCCTACTGCTGCCAATCCTGTTCAGCCAGATCATAATTGCAAGAAGCTGATATTGGCACCAAGCACAAAACTCGGAAGTAAACAGTGAAGACGGCGTTTTGTTTTATTAAGGGAAGACAGTAAAACGCGGTGCGCTGTGTGCGGAGCTGAGAGTTACTGAGTGACAAAAGAACCTGATTACAGCCTGGGGGATGTGACCAGAGATCAGAGCCAGTGAATTTTGGCTCAGTCCGAGTGGGCTACTACAGGTGCTTCAACCAACCCACTGTCATCTGGAAAAAACAGGCAGCACTGTGAGGATCATGTTCTTTGATTTATCCAGTGCATTTAACACAATTCAGCCTGATTTACTTTGTCAGAAACTCCTGAAGACACAGGTGGAGCCCTCAACAATAGCCTGGATCAATGACTACCTGACAAACAGACCACAATTTGTGAGACTGAAGAATTGTGTGTCAAACCAGGTGGTCAGCAGCACAGGAGCACCACAGGGGACCATACTCTCACCATTCCTTTTCACTCTGTATACCTCAGACTTCCAGTACAAATCAGAGACCTGTCATCTGCAGAAATACTCAGATGACTCTGCAATTGTCCGGTGTATCAGAGATGGACAAGAAGCTGAATACATGGAGCTGGTGGACCGCTTTGTGACATGGTGTGGAAACAATCGTCTCACCTTGAATGTGAACAAAACAAAGGAGATGACTGTAGATTTCAGAAGAAACAGGGATAAGTCAAACACTGTTTCCATCATGGGAGAAGAAGTGGAGGTGGTTGAGGAGTATAAATACCTCGGAGTTCACCTTGACAACAGACTGGACTGGAGACTGAACAGTGAAGCCGTCTACAAGAAGGGACAGAGCCGACTGTACTTCTTGAGGAAGCTTAGGTCCTTCAAGGTTTGCAGCAAGATGCTGCAGATCTTCTACAAGTTCAATTTCAATTCAATTCAATTTTTCAATTCAGTTTATTTATATAGCACCAATTCACAACAGATGTCATCTCAAGGCACTTAACAAGAAGTCATTTCAATACATTTATACAAACATTCCAATCAGTTAAAAAGTTTCCTATTTAAGGAATCCCAGCAGATTGCGTCAGTCATTGAAGTGAGGTTGGGCCCCGTTGATGCAGACTTTCCAACCACAGCAATCCTTCAGCAATCCCTCATACTGAGCAAGCATGTAGCGACGGTGGAGAGGAAAAACTCCCCTTTAACAGGAAGAAACCTCCAACAGACCCAGGCTCAGTAGGAGCGGCCATCTGCCACGACCGTCTGGGGGTTTGAGAAGACAGAGCAGAAACACAGAAGGAACAGAAGATCTGATATAAGAGAACTTTCTGTTACAGAAAGTAAAAAGTTGATAACAGGACACAGTGGGTGTTCAGTTACTGGGAGGATCATCCCAGTCGATGCCCCACGTCCAACAGGGCATTGCAGCCAAGCAGGATACCAGACCAGGTATATCTTCTATGGAGAGAAAAACACTGAAAGAAAACAAAGTTAACAGTCGAGATAACAGCATGTACTGTAATACAACTGGAGAGTCGTAGGAGAAAAGGAAGTAGCAGAGTGAAGAAAATTGGTAAGTCTGTCCTCCAGCAGTCTAAGCCAATAGCAGCATAACTACAGAGATAGCTCAGGATGACCTAAGCCACTCTAACTAGGTAACCGAGGTAACAAATGCATGGACTAGTTTCTCAGCATCACTCCTGGACAGGATGTTTCTAATTTTAGCAATATTCCGGAGGTGAAAGAAAGAAATCCTAGAAACCTGTTTAATATGGGATTTAAATGTCAAGTCTCGATCAAAAATAACGCAGAGGTTCTTTACGTTATTACTGGGGGCCAATTTAATGCCATCCAGATGAAGTGATTGACTAATCTGTTTCTGTTTAAGAACTTCTGGTCCAAAGACAGCAACTTCTGTTTTGTCAGAATTTAAAAGCAAAAAGTTTAGGGTCATCCATGTTTTTATGTATTCCAGACATGCCTGTAATCTACCTAACTGACTGGGTTCATCAGGATTTATGGATAAATATAGTTGTGTATCATCTGCATAGCTGTGGAAATGTATCCCATGCTGTCTAATGATTCTACCAATTGGGAGCATATATATGGTGAACAGAATTGGTCCAAGCACAGAACCCTGTGGAACTCCACAAGTAACCCTTGAGAGTAAAGAAGATTTATCATTTAGATGAACAAACTGGAATCTATCAGACAAATATGATTTAAACCAGCCTAGTGCTGTTCCTTTGATCCCTGCAACATGTTCAAGCCTTTCTAAGAGAATATTATGATCGACTGTGTCAAGAGCAGCACTGAGATCTAACAAAACCAGAACAGACACAAGTCCATTATCTGAGGCCATGACAATATCATTAGTAACCTTCCCCAGTGCTGTTTCAGTGCTATGATGAGCTCTAAAACCTGACTGAAACTCTTCAAACAGCTCGTTACTGTTTAGATGCTCACAGACTTGATTAGCAACAATTTTCTCAAGGACTTTGGATAAGAAAGGAAGGTTAGATATAGGTCTGTAATTCACTAAGTCATCTTGATCAAGGGAAGGTTTCTTGAGTAAAGGTTTAATTACAGCTATTTTAAATTCCTGTGGTACATATCCGTTTACTAAGGATAGATTCATCATATCCAAAATGGGGCCAGGAACCAAATGGAACACTTCTTTAAATAATTTCATAACAAGTCTGTTGTGAAGAGTGTAATCTCTTCAGCCGTCATCTGTTGGGGTAGCAGCATCAGAGCCAGGGATTTATAAAGGCTAAACAACCTGATAAAGAAGGCTGGTTCTGTTCTTGGGACAACCATGGAACATCTGGAGATGATAATGCAAAGAAGGATTCTTCATAAAATCAAAACAATTATGGACAACCCTGAGCATCCTCTTCATGAGACTGTCATACAACAACAGAGCGTCTTCAGTCGGAGGCTTCTTTATTTACGCTGCAATACAGACCGCTACAGGAAATCCTTCCTGCCCACAGCCATCATCCTCTATAACAACTCCTTAAATATTTAATTATATGAGCTATAACCACACTTAATTTCCCTCTGGGATCAATAAAGTATTTTTGAATTGAATTTGAATGGAATTATTTATTATTGTTATTTTAGCCACTGTGGTGGGAAATTCCTATGTAATTAGGATTTAAGTATATATATTTTCTGTCTAGTGAATGTATCTAGGGCGAGATGGCAAAGTTAGGGGAAGCAAGCTTAATATTCCTGATAAAGATGTGTCAGATCACCATGGAGACAGACGCCGGGGCGGCAAGATAACTAAGGACAGTCTGACCTCGGATGAGCTGGCTCATGCTTTGCTATCGGACTGGCATGAACCAGTTCTCCGGATGCTGGGAGTGAAGACTGGAGAAGACGTGCTGCAGAAATAAACAGTGATTGCTGAATACTATTTAAACTGACATGTTTGTATTAAATATTAAATGCCTTCTGGGACTCTTCTTTTATTATGGAAACCCTGAAGTATTTTCTGCCATTACACCACTCAGCCTGTGTTGCAATTTGTTAGTTAGGTCTTGCATAAAGGGGCGTGAAGTCGGCGTGATGAGCGGCTGTCTGAGTTTGAATGTTTTTATTTTTTTATTTTTTTTTCAAACAGAACACCTGTGACATTTTGCCAGTAATTTTTAACTGCTGCCTTTCATGTTGTTTATCATACTGGTACTTTTTGCACAGCGCTCTATTTTATGTGCTGAACGATGGTGTTAGCTTGATAAAAATGAAGTTATTTGTTCCTTATGTATTGTGCTGTGTTGTCTACTGATTGTGCTGTTATTGTGTTTCTTATTTTGTTTCTTTCGAAAAGAGACCTTAACCCCAATCACTCCGTGAATATATAAAAGTAGAAAAGAGCATCTCAGCATAGATATAGAATATTCAATAGGTAATGGGTATCAGAACGTGAGTTACAAATCAGTGACCACATTGGCCCTCATCTCACCACACTGTATGATGGCAACCTCTCACCAACTAGAAGGAATTTGTGGGTTTATGCTTTTAAAGTTTATATGAAAACTTAGAAATCATTTTTGGTTTTTTGCTAACTAGCTGCTGTTTCCTCAGTATTTTCCCATATAGAGTGAATAGGGCTGTTAGCTAGCTTGCTACCAGCTCTAGCCTGATGCTGCTTACAAAAAATTTTATTTATATTTGCCAGCTAACATTAACCAAAATAAATCAATTCAGCTCCACAACACATAAGGTTATCTAGTCCTAATCGGCAATGGTGTCTCCCTTTTAGCTGCTCAGTGCCAGCAGATATGTATTATGGTGCCAACAGCATTGGCAGTTTGTCCTGTGCTAACGGTCATTATTTAACCACTTTGAATGAAGCTACAAAATGGGTTACTTAAACAACACAGCATTATTACTACGTGGATAATTCAAAAGAATGATAATCTACCACTAAACAAATAAAACAGTTACATAAAAAAAGTTTCCAATTTACTTTCTACTTGTCCTCTAGGTCTTCTGCCGCAATCTGCTGTGAGATTCAAATTCAAAGTGAAATTCAGATGGGTTTGTGCTTCCGTAGTATACCCAGGCAACCGTTGCTACCCATTCCATACTCAAAATTAGCAGAGCAGCACGCACACAAGTATGGCTGTATAAAACAATATGAACAGATAATTGATTTAATAGAGGGTGGTTTGACAATGTAAATAAAGCAGGGCAGGTAGAGGAAAAACGGAGTGAGTAACCAGAAATCAACTCAATATTGATGTTGGGACTACATTTTCGTCAAATGAACTGAACAGACTGTTAGGAGGCCTGGAAGCCATTTTTCCTAGATGGACTGAGCAGACCACATTCCTCAGCAATCCTAGCGGTGACCCCCAACACACTCCTATCGGTCCGTGACCGCCAAGGGTGACATCATTGATGACATCACGGCCAAAGGCCTATAACAGTGGTATGTGTGTCATCACACAAATGAGCGATTTTGGATATTCCCTGACATAACATAAACTTATTGGCGAATAGAAAACGGACATAACATAAAACACAGACCTTTTGGAGCCATGTTCTTGCCTTTTCCTGGTCATCATTGTCATAGACGTTTATATATGTCTATGGTTGTTGTGTTTACTGACGAAACCACGCGTGATTTCGTGCTCTCTCGGTGACAGCTGCTTCCCTGCTGCTATGCGCCTCATACACACCCGGTGGAAAGGCCCAAGCAGCAGAATACGCAAGTGAAACGTGCTGCTCCTGTAACGTACCGCTTACGCGTCCGGTGGAAAGGAGAGGTGACGGATGTTTTATTAACTTGGGACACAGCAGTGGATTCGCAGATCATCTTAAACTTTTACCAGGATCAATACCAACCCTCCGTGAACCAGCAAAAAATCCCTATACAACTAAGTAGCCTATGTTTCCGCAATAATGTCCTTCAGCTGTTATATACCAGTGTTTCCCAAACATGACGAATAAACTCCGACCGGCACAGATTCAACACCGACCAAAAAAATAAACAAAAATCAACACAGACCGTCGCATATTGCGTTTCGTTTTTCTTTTTTACGCTATTTAAGACACGCAGCTCATTCATTCTCTACTCTCTTTTCGTCTTTGTTACTTACGCGTCTCTCGCGCACACACACACACACACACACACACACACACACACACACACACACACAGCCACTTCCCTCCGTCTGGATCACCTGTGGAAGACGTGCTCTACCTCTCTGGTTCCTCCTCAGGTGCCTCGCCATCCGGATCAGATTCTGGATCAAATTGAAACACCATTACATAGTTATAGTAGCTGATAACTGAGCCATTACTGTCGTGGTGAAGCTAGAGACATAATGAGGACGGATGGATGTGTGGATGGATGATCAAATATTTTATTAGGCCTGTAATTTGTAAACAGATTATTGTTCAACACACAATATAATTAGGCCTAAACCTAATTACATTTCATACATAGGGTAATATTGGAATTTGGGCAATTTGTGGTGCGCAAATGCAAGTCTGTCAATGTTTCATCAGATGCAGACGTTAGAGACTCAATTGACAATAGAGGAGCATGGCTTGGGCCCCGCCCACCAAAACTCGGTCGTTCTCTGCTAATCCTAAAAGAAGGGCCTCCTAGCAGGGGCTGCAATTCTACAACAAGGCTGAGCTACGGCTAACAATCCTTTGATACAGTATTAAGGTACTTAGAGTGTGACTAAAAAGGGCCCAAACGTCGTGGGGAATTTCATGACAGGGGCACTTTAAAGCCTGAACCTGTGGTTCATTTGACGTTGCCGCACGCATAAGATTGAGCTGTATTTGCTGTGTTTAAAATTGTTTTATCCTGAGTGGATCCCATTTTCTTTCTTTCTTTCTCTCTCTCTTTTTCCTCGCTCTTTCTTGCTGTCTGATCACCTGGTCAGCAGAGTCGGACTCGGTCCGACCTGCGTTAGCTGGTCTTGGCTGAAAGGTTAACTCCATTGTTGCTTAGTCCGTTAGCTAAAGCAGAGGCCTTCCACAAGGACACTTCACCCCATGTGCTCTGTCCACTATACCCAAAGCTAAGTTTTATGGTCCTTTGTCTCCTTACACTATCTGTGACTTGACTCCCCTGGAGTGAGGGCCACCTCACCTCCCCTCCCCTGCGAAAGAGGGAGCTGTCTGTTCAAGGATTCAAGGAATCCTTGAACAGACAGCTTAGACAGCATAGTTTGTGTATGTGTTAATTGTGTTCAAGTCTCACATATTGTTTTCTAAGATCTGTAGTAGTTAGTTGCATGCTTTAAAATAGATGGGAATTATTGATGAAATGTTTTGACTGTAGGTTGATCTATTTTCTTAATAAATTCCCCTTAGTTTAAAGAGAAGTTGTCTGGGATTACTTGAATTAATGTGTACAATTAATGTCCACAGCGTAAGAACTTATTCCTTCATCTATTGTTTAATTATCTCAGCCGTATCAGGCAGGTAATCATAAACATAAACTGAGACTGAACAATTTGGCTATTGATATTCCTGGAATCCAGGTGGTGCCCTCAAACTTGGTAATTTTTACATAAATTATTAATCTTATTAATAATTGCCCTAAGCAATTATTCATAGCCAAATCCTACCTATCTGTGGCACAACATTGAACCACATATCAACATCCACAGGAGATTGTTGTTTGATGTTCAGAAGCACAACCTCACACAGACGTCTTTTAGAAGTGCAGATTGGGTCCTCGACCAACCGACATGATATGGACGTGATCTGATGGTCGAGTGGACGTCAGTTGTTTAGTGGAAGATGTCCATGAAGTTCAATTGCCAAACCTAATTGTGATGTATTTGAGAGATACCCTGCATTCATCAGAAACTTTGCAAAATGTAATACATCTGCTTCATCTGCTAAGACCCTCCTGCTCACAGTTGACACAGAACGCATTGATGCATCGCAGTGGGTTTCACCTATCGTTATAACAGGGCGGAAAACTGGTGGAATACGACTGTGTGCAGACCTCCAAGAACCTAATAAAGCTGTGATCACAGACTGCTACCCCTTGCCCCATGTGGACGAGTTGTTTGCCAGCCTACAAGGTGCCAAGTTGTTTTCTACAATTGATCTGGCTAATGCATACTATCAGCAGTCTCTGCATAGCAGAGATAGTAGAGATAGCAGAGATTTGACTGCATTCATTACACACGACAGCCTTTTCAGATTCTACAGAGTTCCTTATGGACTTGCATCAGCTCCCTCAGGATTTCATAAAATGATGGCTGAGATTCTCAAAGACCTTCCAGGTGTCCAGAATTATCTGGGTGATCTCATTGTTTATGGCAAATATCCTGCTGAGCATGACAACAACCTGAATGCAGTTCTGCAGTAACTCAAAGCTGCTGGACTTGTGCTAAATGAACACAAATGTCATTTCTATGGCGTCAGATTACTTTCTTTAATATGAGGGAGCAATTCATAACAAAACGAGCGAAAAACAGGCTGGGGAGAGGGTAAAATGAAACTGTGGTGAGTAAAACAGTTATAAGAACAGGAACTTTCTAACAGGGGGCACACAATCACATTTTTTCCTCACATTTCAAAAATCTCTTCTCACCTTGGAAGACGTTCTCTCCATTTTCCTCTTGCTACACTTACTTATCCCATCTGCGCCCTCTCACTTCTGATCGCTGCGCTCTCTCGCTTCCAGATTTCTCTGGGAGTGACGTCACAGATCCAGACTAGACTAGACAATGCACGATTTTACTTTCCATGTTTCTGGTCTGCTTTTACTGTCACATTCAAAAAAGCATACTATTTTTTTAGAATCTAATTTCAGATTTTTGTGTAATTTCTTACAAAGTGAGCTGTTATTGTTACAGTGTAATTTTCTAATTCAGAACAGTGATCATTTATTTTAACATATTTATTTCCACATATATTTAAGTCATTTTTGCAATGGTTGACCCATGCAATGGTTGCCTATCTGCAGTTTGTTAGTTAACTATTCTATTCAACCACAGAGAAATGGAACACTGAATATGTCAAAATCCAAAGTCTTCTTTAAGTAAACAGACTATGACTGAATTGTTTCAGGACTGGACTAAGAGTGTTCAGTTTTGGAAATCTAAATATGATCATCCTAAAATAGGACTGCATCAGTCCAAAACTTAACAGTCTAGTAATTAGTTATTTTCTAACTTTGAAAAACTCATTTAGGCTGCATTGTTTCCAAGATATCATTGTTTTTGTATTGATCTGAATCTCATTTTTTCATTTGAGCAAGAGATTCAGTAACCATAGTGGTTTACAACTGGGATAACTCATTTATTCACAGGAAGGAATTATTTTTTTTATTTACATTTTATTCGTCAATATTACTGTGCGCGAATGTAAAAAAACATTCTCAGAAATCACATTGTATGATTTTTATTGAATTTATTTGTATGATGGTGCAGAAAATAAGTATTTAGAATCAACAAACAAGCAAGAATTCTGGCCCTCACAGACCTGTTACTTCTTCTGTAAAAAGCTCTTCTATCCTCCTCTCATTACCTGTATTATTGCCACCTGTTTGAACTCGTTATCAGTATAAAAGACACCTTTCCATAACCTCAAACAGTCACACGCCAAACTTCACTATGGCCAAGATCAAAGAGCTGTCAAAGGACACCAGAAACAAAACTGTAGACCTGCACCAGGGTGGGAAGACTGAATCTGCAATAGGTAAGCAGCTTGGTGTGAAGAAATAAACTGTGGGAGCAATTATTAGAAAATGGAAGACATACAAGACCACTGATAATCTCCCTCAATCTGGGGCTCCACGCAAGATCTCACCCAGTGGGCTCAAAAAGATCACAAGAATGATGAGCTAAAATCCTTGAAACACACGGGGGGACCTAGTGATTGACCTGCAGAGAGCTGGGACCAAAGTAACAAAGGCTACCATCAGTAAGACACTACCATGTCGATATATATAATATCCAGAGGAGGCTTGGTCAGAGATGTATATAGATGCACACACACACAAAACACACACACTGTGTGGGTGTGTGTGGGGCAGAAAAATATTTGGCAACCACCGATCGTGCAAGATGTCCCACTTAAAAAGATGAGAAAAGCCTGTTATTTTCATCTTAGGTACACTTCAACTGTGAAAGACAGAATGTTACCCGGGCAATGTGTGTGTTTGGGATAATTTTCATGTTGGAAGATCCAGCCACGTTTCATCTTCAATGCTGTCACTGATGGAAGGAGGTTTTTGCCCAAAATCCCCCCATACATTGCTCCATTCATCCTTTCCTTAATATGGATCAGCCACATTCTTCCCTCTGCAGAAAACCAGCCCCAAAGCATCATATTTACACCCCCATGTCTCACAGTGGGTATAGTGTTTTTGGGATGCAACTCAGCATTCTTCCCTCTCCAAACACGGCAAGTGGAGTTTATACCAGAGTTCTATTTTGGTCTCATCTGACCACATGACATTCTCCCAATCCTCCTCTGGATCGTCCAGATGGTCTCTGGCAAACTTTAAACAGGCCTGGACATGGGCTGGCTTAACCTCGAGCACTGCAGGATTTTAATCCATGACGATGTAGTGTGTTACCAATAGTAACCTTTGTTAATGTGGTCTGTCATGTCAGAATGATCTTTCTTCCATAAGGATGAGGCTAGTCTATAGGCTTTTTATATATTTTATTATGGCCAGACCCTATACATGAGTGCTTTTGGTAAAACTGGAGCTCTCCCACCTCTCAGGTCATGTCTGCCTGTCTGTGTGAGCTGCTAATGTCTTCTATGTTAATGTTATGTCTTCCTTACAAGCTTAAAGGAGTCATAACCTAGTTTACCTTGGATACCCACTCTCTATTATAGTCTTTCAGGCCCTTCTAAAAAAAGATAAGTTGAAAAAAGTGAAAAAAATAAACACAGAGCTCCTCTGACCCTTATTTCTGAAGGCATTGTTGTCTCGCGAGATCTGATGCGATATTTTGGCTGTCGTGGACAGGCATTGTAATAATGCAAATGAGGGACGCGTTGATTGGTGGAAGGAAGGAGGGGGGTTGACACGTTATGTCTATGGTTGACAGCGCGTCAACATATCAAACCCATATCTACTACTCCCGCTAGCATACAATAGCCGCATTAGCAGTTAGCTGCTGTTTGTTACACACAGCAGAGCAATAAAAACACAGCCTTGCCGTTTCAATTGCAGGCAAGTCTCTGATTGTTGGAATTGCCCCTTTTTCCAAACGGAGCTTCAATGCCAACTTTGCCTGATATTGTCCCAAATTCGTAAAGGATTCCGGCGTAAAAAAATAGAAAAGATATTTCCATGTTGATTCTGACAGTCAACAGCAGAGCAACTCACGTGTGCACTACGTTTCTGGCAGAAATGGTTTTAGCTGATTTAGCTGATTAAAATAAAAGGCTGACACGAATATGTCTTCTTCATGCATCATTGCGTTAAGAAACTTTCTGCATCTTTCACGGTCGAGTTCATACTTCAAATCGGTGATGTGTCAGTCACGAACGAACCGGCTCTAAGAGCTAACTCTTTGAAGTGAATGAAGGGAGCCAGCTCGTCATTGGGAGCCGTTTTTTTTTTTTTTTCACACCCCCCCCCCTTGTTTTGGTACATTTGGTACACATCGTTTTGCATTAATATTGGTAATAAATACACTTTAAGCAACAGAAAATCTGAGGAGCCACTTGGGAAAAGTAAAATCGTGAATCGTCTAGTCTAGTCTGGATCTGTGACGTCACTCCCAGAGAAATCTGGAAGCGAGAGAGCGCAGCCCTGGAAGCGAGAGAGCGCAGCCATCAGAAGCGAGAGGGCGCAGATGGGATAAGTAAGTGTAGCAAGAGGAAAACGGAGAGAACATCTTGCAAAAGTGAGAAGAGATTTTTGAAATTTGAGGAAAAAATGTGATTGTGTGCCCCCTGTTAGAAAATTCATGTGCTTGTGAGAACTGTTTTACTCGCCACAGTTTGTTTACCCTCTCCCCAGCCTGTTTTTACGCTTGTTTTGTTATGAATTGCTCCCTCATATTAAAGAAAGTAATCGGACGCCATACATTTCAGGAAGACATCTTTATGCTTTCTGGGACACGTCACAGCAGACGGCATTCTCTCTGACAGAAAACACATTGAAGCAGTTTTGAACGCCCCTCCCCCCACTGATGCTGCTGCGCTGAGATCTTTCCTGGGTCTTGTGTCTTGGTATTCCAAGTTTTTGCCCAATTTTGCAACAGTAGTGGCTCCTATGCATTCTTGTGTCAGTGGTTCAGGCAGCTATGTTTGGACCGCTGAGGCACCGACAAGTTCTGAGGAAGCAGCTCCTTGTGAATAGCCCTGCTCTTACACTGTTTGATCCCAGTCGGTGGATAGTGATATCCACTGATGCCAGTGATTATGGACTAGCGACTGTCTTTGCTTAGGTGCAGCCTGATGGAACAGAAAAGCCTGTTGCATTTGCTTCCCGCACACTTTCTTCAACTGAACGTAAAATATTCCACTGTGGAGAAGGAGGTGCTGGCCTGTGTGTGGGCTGCAGAAAAATGGAGAACATATCTGTGGGGTCGACGCTTCAGTCTTCGTACAGATCATCAAGCCCTGACCACAGTACTGAGTACAAAAGGAATGAATAGGGCTGGAATGCGCATTGCTCGTTGGTCAGCTCGGCTGCTGTATTTTGATTACAATGTCTTTTACCGCCCAGCTTCTCAAAACTATAAGGTGGATTGCCTCTCTCGCCTTCCTCTACCTGGCTCTTCAGACCCTGTACCAGACGTGGGTCCTGAAATGGTTGCCCAGATTTCTGCTACGCTGTCTTCGCTTTCAGTCACTGATTTTAATTCAGCCTGCTCCTCCTGCCCTGAACTAGCAGACATGCTTTCACAAATAGAGAAGGGCTGGCCTGCTTCCATTAAATCAGTCAGTGATACCCTTGCTCTTTACTACAAAAAAGAGATGAACTCTCTACCTGTAATAATTACGTCTGAGAGGTACAAGACTCATCACACCACTTTAGGTCAGAGACAAACTAATTACTCTTGCACATGAAGGTCATCAAGGAATCATACACACAAAACAAGAGGACACACCCTGGACTTGGTCATCACATATGGCATGTCCACTAGTGTGTCCTCTGTTGTAGCCTTGGCTGTCTCTGACCACTACTGTGTGTTTTTTAATATCACCAGTTTTATCTAGAGGGAGACCTAGGTGAGAACTGTCAGGAAACTTCATCCAACCCCTGAAGTGGCTGTAGGTTTTCTGGAAGTCTTTCAAAAGATTCCTCCTATTGTTTTACCTGCCCCCTGTGAGAACATGTCAATAATTTTAACAGAAGGCTTCTATCCGCTCTTGACCTGCTTGGAAACACATACTCAAAGCTTACAACATCATGGAGAAATGAAGACCTTAAAAGATTAAAAAGGAGCTGCAGGGTGGCAGAGAGAAAATGGAGGAAAAATAAAATCACAATAAATCATCATTATATGATTTGAACGTCTCAAATCATATAATAACGCTGTTAGAAATTCCAGAAATACATACTTCTCCAGAATCATCTCACAACATAAAAATGATTCCAAAATTCTGTTTTCCACTATCGACAACATTTTTAACCGTACTGCTAATGCATATCAGAAAACCCCCTCAAACACTCTTTGTGAGGAGTTTGCAGACCACTTCAGAGGGAAGGTAGACACCATCAGATGTAATATTTTATCATCTCAGAGTAACATGGTTTTAGAGAAATCTGAGTGTGTGTCTCTACCAGTCCTGGTAGAAGATGAGACTCTTGATAAAGTTTTCTCCTCAGTGAGGCCCACCACGTGTGTTTTGGACCCGATTCCCAATTCATTTTTTAAGCAATTTTATGAATCTTTCAGAGACGAAAATTTAACCATGATGAATTGCTCCCTTCAGACGGGGGTCTTTCCTGCCGCCTTTAAACGGTGTTGTGCTTCAGTCTAATTCCCCATACTAGACACTGAAGTCCCCATATTCTCCCCGGCTCTTTTATTGTCTGACAACCTGGAAACAACAGAACAAATCACACAGGACTCAATAGTTTCAATACGATATATATCAGGAACAGAGCGTTCACTCTATTCAAAGATATTTTATTTACTTCAGCTTTTTATTAAAAATTCTGCTAAGTTACACCCTGCAGAGTAGGGGCAGTCCCTCCCCTGCTCACAGTCAACCAATCAGAAACAATCAGAAACAATCTGGATACAATCTGTCTCCTGCAACTGGCTGCTGAGGTTGTAAAACCCACTGGACTTCATTGTGTTCGTTTCACCCCTTGACCTGGAGTCGAGGTCACACCTCTTGCTGACACAGTTCCTTAATTTATGAGCACTTAACATTCTTGTGATGACAGAAGAAACAACCTTATGCATGTAATTAAAATCTTCTCAACAACGGGCGGTAGTGAGGCCCCTGCTGAAGAAGAACAATTTAAATTTTAATGATTTGAACAATTACTGACTGGTATCTAACTTACCATTTTTTAGCAAAGTTTCAGACAAGTTTGTTTTAATTCAACTTAATGATTTTATTAATGCTCGTAATGTCCTGGAGAAATTTCAGTCTGGTTTTAGGGTGAACCACAGCACCGAGAAAGCCCTTCTGAAGATTTTAAATGATTTTAGATTAAACTAGACACCCAGAAGGTGACAGTGTTGGTTCTTCTGGATCTAAGCTCTGCCTTTGATACAGTAGACCACACTATTCTTTTAACCCCTTTAAACAGATTGACCTTTCTGGTGCTGTTCACAAATGGTTTACATCCTATCTCTCAGACAGAACTTTTATGGTTAGTTTAGATACCTGTTCCTCTAAGGTCCACAGGATTACATGTGGTGTGCCCCAGGGTTCGATTTTAGGCCCAGTGCTTTTTACACATTGCACTGGTCTTAAAATCACTGCATTGGCTCCCCGTGTGTCTTAGGATCAATATTAAGGTTCTTTTAAATGTCTTAATGGTCTTGGGCCTTCTTATCTTTCAGAACTGTTTTTACTATATGAACATTGGCGGTCTCTGCGCTCCTCTGACAGCCGTTTCCTTGTCATCCCAAAAAACAGGACACACACTCATGGTGAGGCGTCTTCCCAGTTTTATGGCCCTCACCTCTGGAACAGACTGCCTGAGGACCTTAGGGCCGCAGAGAACAATCATGTTTTTAAGAACAGGCTCAAGACTCACCATTTTAGCCTAGCTTTTAATTGATGATTATTTATTAGTATCTGCTTAATTGCTCTGCATGTTTTACTTGATCAAACTTTGTCAATGTTTTACACTAAATTATTCTAAATTATGTTAAAATTTTATCAGTGTTTTACTATTTAATCTCATACTTATTTACTCTTTATTTTAATATTTTAAAATGATGTGATGAATATGATATATTATCAGTGTTTTACTGTCTAATCTTATCACATTTATTTACGGTTTATTTTTATATTTTAATTTGTTATCTTAGTCCCCGTTCCAGTGTTTCCTCTGTGGAGCCCTCTGCCCCAGGAGCAGTGGTCGGCTGCAGCTGCCTGGGTGCTCTCCAGGTGGAGCTTCGGTGGAGGTGGGGGCCTTGCCTCCAGTGGGCGCCCTGCCTCGGTTGCTCCTGTTGATGTACTGCTGCCGTTGCAGACGGCTCCTCTGATGGCCTTTCCTTGCATGGTTCATCTGCACTTGGCCCAATGTCCTTTTACACTGTTGCTTTTAACTGTGTATGTGCATGGGAGTTGGGGAGGGGGGTATAACTGTGACCATGCTTTTAAATGTGTGGGGGAGGGATGGGAATGTAGTTTTATGTGGGGTCATTTTAATCTGTAAAGCACTTTGTAAATGGTTTTCAGTCAGAGGACCACAAAGTGCTTTACACTACATTCAGTCATTCACGCACACATTCACACACTGATGGTGGCAAGCCACTACATTGTAGCCACAGTTGCCCTGGGGCACACTGACAGATGCGAGGCTGCCGGACACAGGCACCACTGGGCCCTCTGATCACCACCAGCAGGCAACAGAGTTAAGTGTCTTGCCCAAGGACACAATGACCGAGACAAACAGAGCGGAGATTCGAACCAGCAACCCACCGATTACGGGATGAATTCCTACCACCTGAGCCACAGTCGTCTCTGTGTGATGTAATTTTGTATGAAAAGCACTTTATAAATAAAGATTGATTGATTGATTGAAAACAGCGTCTGAGGGACCTCTACTGGTGGCCAAGAAAATTGACTCTCAGGTTCAGGCTGCCATAACATCATGTGTAGTGTGCCAGTCCAATGACAAAACCGCCCGAACAAACCCTGCCCCTCTGCAGCCTGTTCCGTTGCCTGATGGGTCATGGAAAAAACTCGTACTCGACATTGTGGGGCCCTTTGATACTGCCATCTCTTCCTGCAGATTTGTCATTACTCTGATTGACTATTATTCCAAATGACATTAACTTGCCTTTTCACATACTGCTACTACGAGTTATGTTATGCAGTTCTTATATTCTGTTTTCAGTCGCCATAGCAACCCAGATAACATTGTGACAGATAATGGCCCACAGTTTACATCTGAAGGTTTCACGTCATTGCTCCAGACCAGAGGCATATCCCATTCCAGAACGTCGGTCTACTATCCTGTGGCCAACAGCACTGTAGAAAAGTTTCATCACGGCCTCCGCACCTGTATTCAAACGGAAATTCAACAGTCTACATCCTGGAAGAACACTGTGTTGGATTGGCTCCAGGTATACCGTGCAACACCTCATGCGACTACTTCTTTCTCTCCGTATGAACTTCTGTTTGGTAGGAAAATGCGGACTGAACTGGATATACTCCATTTGACTCCTACTACATCCACCCTTCATGATCATGCACAATGAGAAGTTCTCAAACATCGGACTAAAATTAAACGTTACACTGATTCCAAACGTGGAGCAAGCCTGCCTTCGTTTCAGCCGGGAGAGAGAGTCAGGATAAAGAAACCACATCACGTTCCAAAAGGAAACCCACGGTTCACTTCTCCTGTAATTGTGATTAAAAACCAACGGCAAAAACACCTTAATGTTGAACGTCTTTTCCCAGCAGACAGAATCCAGTTGCTACAGGATCAGAGAATATCCAGCATGACCCTGTTTCACTTAGGAATATGCCTCGTGCAAAATTTAAGCCCAAATGGCAAAGAGACTTTGTCATGTCATAAATTTTATCTTACTACTTATAATTATAGAAAGGGTGATACATGTATTTTATTTACATGGCAGTTATTTTTCGTGGCATCATTTGTCAGTCTGTGTTCTTATAAAAAAAAAAGAGGGCGACTCAAAATTCTGTGGATGCAAATATGGAAGTGATTATCCAATTCTAGTGATGATTTACTTCGTTATTATATTCTGTTCAAATATTCTTTGAAGTTAAAAATTTAAGGGAGATGTTGTGTTTTCTAATCTGCTCTTATTCCACGCCACTAGGTGGTGCTGCCGGAGAGAGAACAAGAATGGACTGAGAGAGACTAGGATGAGAAACGATATAGCCTGCATGTCAAAAGTTCATATAAGAAATGTATGTTGGAGAGGCTAAGTTAGAAAATAGGCTCTTGATTTACAAGGACGTGTTGTACTTCACTACATAAAGACAGCAGCTTGGTTTTTGGTTCTTTCTTTACACAAATCTTACTGCATTGTTTATGACTGGGCTCTATGCAGCGAAAAGAAACATATTCCGTGTGCAATGAGGTGAGACGAAACAACAGCACTGGTGTTTATGTCTTGTTCTTGTCGCAACCAGTGATGTATTTCACTCACCCAATCAAAAGATGTGCTGTGTGACGCCAGTAGTTCTGCCCTAAGCTTACCGGACCATTGTGCTATGGACCTACAGCTGAAAGGGGGCCATTAATGGAGCGGTACATGCCTGTTGTATGGGCCACTTTTACAATAGAAACTCAGTGGAATTTTCTGTAGAGACGTTTTCTTGAATTAAGGTTTGGATTGCATCAATTATAGAATAGACAGTTGTTTTGGAGAGCAAAGTCATGAGTGAGTCTTTTCCTTTTAACCCTGAAGCATGCAGCTGTTTGCTTCGATTCAATCACATTCTCAGGATGCTTTTTCAAACTAACAATATACATCCCCAGCAATAAAGGGAGCCACGATCAACACCATCATTGTCAATTGGGTATGCAGCTTTATTCTCCCGCATTCTGTAGCCTTGGTCCCTCTTCCCATAACTGTTACGATCTCCACTACACATTCCAGTACCTGGTGCTTTTCAACTGTTCTCAGTGCAGTGTTAACTGTCAGCCCCCTGACAGGATAGGTCAGTTTTATGACACCTTAAGAAACATACCATTCCACAGTTTATATGCACAATGTTTTTGTTCACAGCTTTTGGTACACATGCCTCCAGTTAGACCAGTATCAAAAGCGCTAGAGTTGGTTACCTTACTAAATACGAGGCACATAAAACAAAATAAAGCATGATGCTCATTATGTCAGTCACTTCCAAATTGTGCCTTATTTATTGCTGAAAACCATCTCGACAACAGGGTTTGTGCAATCTAAATTGGAATAATATTTTTTAAAATGTGTGCATCTTTGCAGGATCTGGGCAACTAAAGTAGTCTGCCTATTCTTTACCGTCTTTCCTTCTATTAAGGTAATAAGATTAGAGCAACCTTGTTCTTCTCGTGATGTTCTGCTGGCAGTCTTAACAATTGTAAACACTAGTCTCCTAGTGTTGTTCCGCCCAATTTTAAACAGGCAGTAGTGAGATTGTTGTTGAAAGAACAAGGACTGGATCCTGCGTTGTTTTCAAGCTATAGGCCTATTTCCAACATAACTTTTCATGCAAAATCTTTTAGAGAACATTGTGTATAAACAGTTGGTTAGCTTTTTTTAAACGATCATTAAATCCTGGAACGTTTCCAGAGACTGCTTTGTTTTTATTTTAAATGATGTATTGTTAGGGATAGATGAGGGTGATCGGGTAGTTCTTTAATTGTTGGATTTAACGGCAGCATTTGACACCGTTGATCACCAGGTTCTGATTGATTGGCTGGAACATTGGGTAGGGTTTTCTGGTGTAGCCCTACAGTGGATGCAGTCTTATCTTGCAGATAGGTCCTTTTGTGTCAGTATGGGCCCTCACTCATATTGCTGTTCTCCATTTACTTGTTGCCATTGGGAATGCTCCTTCAGAAACACAAGGTTGATTTCCATCTGTACGCAGACAACTCCCAGATTTATGTCCTTGAACATAAGAGGTCTGGGAATAGGATTAAGGAAATTACTGATTGTCTTGGTGAAATTACACTGTGTCGGCTAACTTTCTTGGCTTTAATGAAAGCAAGACGGAGGTAATTGTGTTTTCTCCTAATGGTGGAAAGGAGCATGGTCTTGGCCTCCTATCCCTTGTCCCGTATGAGCAGTTTGTAGTTACAGATTCGGAGGGAACCCACGTATGCACAAGAACATGCAAACTCCATGCAGAAACACCCCAGGCCGGGATTTGAACCCAGGACCTTCTTGTTGCAAGGCAACAGTGATACAAACTGTGCAGCACAAGAAATTAATTCAACTCAAAAATACTGTATTGATCCCAGAGGGATATTAAAGCTGCAGTCCGGAGTATTGGAGGGAGAGAGATTTTTTAATACAACGTACCAAGGCCCCTCCCAAACACTCCCCCCTCCTCTCCCCTTCCCACCCTCCAGCCCTACCGCAGCAGTTGTGCATGCGCATCACATGTGGCGACACAGCGAGTCAAAGAAGTAAGCAGTAAGCGCTATTGAGCACCACCCGATTGTATTGTTGCTATGGACATTTCGGAGGTGAGCAACTTTTGCATGACTGATGCTCCCTCACAATATGGACTGTAAACGGGAAGACATGGAGCGGTCTGTGTTCACATGTTTGCGCGATCCGCATCCAAGTTGATTGACAGCTGACAATGCAGAAACTCAGAATCTATTGGTTAAACAAAGTCCTGTGGAGCACTAGCCTTTTATCATAGTATTGAACCCCACTATGATTTTAAAGATTAATAAAACTTTGATACATAAATATATTCTCAGGACTGCAGCTTAAATAGGAAGAAACCTCCAGCAGAACCTGGCTAAGTACGAGTGCCCATCTGCCACGACTGTCTGGGGGTTCGAGATGACAGAACAGAAACACAGAAAGAACAAAAGAACCAATGTAAGAGTACTTTCTTTATTAAAGAAGGTAAAAAGTTGGTAACAGTTACTGGAATGCCCCCTGACCAACAGGGCATTGTAGCTAAGCTACCTGACTGGATTCATCAGGATTTATGGATAAATATAGTTGTGTATCATCGGCATAACTATGAAAATTTATCCCATGCTGTCTAATGATTTTACCAATTGGAAGCATGTATATAGTAAAAAGAATTGGTCCAAGCACAGACCCCTGTGGTACTTCACAAGTAACCCTTGAGTGTGAAGAAGATTTATCATTTACATGAACAAACTTTACATGAAGTTTCTCCCCAGGAACTTCGATCCTCATCAGTTCGCCTACAGGGCCAACCGCTCTAGACTAAAGAAATGGTGTTGGACTTCAGGAGACACAGAGAAGTCCACGCTCCACTCACTATCTATGGACGGAAGGTGGAGAGAGTGGACTCCTTTAAGTTACTGGGTATACACATCTCTGACAACCTGAGCTGGTCGTTGAACACTACAGCACTGATTAAAAAGGCCCAGCAGACTTTATTTCCTGCGGGTACTAGAGGCACCACTTGGATGGACAACTGCTGGTGTCTTTTTGGTGTCTCCAGGGTCACATAAAGGCAATAACAAGGTCAGCGTTCTATCACCTGAAGAACATCTCTAGGATTAAAGGACTGATTTTGCAACACGACCTAGAAAAACTCATCCATGCGTTTATCTTTAGTCGGATTGATTACTGCAACAGCATCTTGACAGGTCTGCCTAAAAAGTCAATCAGACAGCTGCAGCTGATCCAGAACGCTGCCGCTCGCGTCCTCACTAGAACCAGGAAAGTAGAGCACATAACCCCAGTTCTAAAGTCCTTACACTGGCTCCCTGTAGCTCAGAGAATAGACTTTAAAATACTTTTACTAGTTTATAAATCATTACATGGCTTAGCACCAAAATATGTTGAAGACCTGTTGTCATGGTACCAACCACCAAGACCACTCAGGTCCTCCAACTCTAGCCTACTAAACATCCCTAGACTCAGAACTAAACATGGAGAAGCAGCTTTCAGTTTCTATGCTCCCCTTATCTGGAACAGACTTCCTAACGAGTGTAGAGCTGCTGAAACTCTGAACTGCTTTAAATCGAGACTAAAAACCCATCTGTTTAGAATTGCCTTTGAGTAAATGCTTGATGTTATATGTATGAAATGTGTTCATGCTCTCTTGCTTTTTTTATTTTTCTCTTGCTTTATTGTGTATCATGTGTAATGTGTGTTTCTTTTATGTGTTTCTTTTAAATCACCAAATCATGTAAAGCACCTTGAATTACCCTGCTGTTGAAAGTGTGCTATACAAATAAAATTGCCTTGCCTTGCCTTGCCTTGCCTTTTATAGAGCAACCATCGAATCAGTGCTGTTGTTCTCAGTGTAAGTCTGGTCGGAAGCCTGCTCAGCTGCGGAGAGAAAAGCTCTGCAGAGGGTAACCAAGACAGCCGAAAAGATAATTGGATAATTGGATCCCGCAGTCTCGGCAGAGGACAGAGGATCTCTGCTGACCCCTCCCATCCTGGTCAGAGCCGGTTTACCTGGTTGCCATCAGGGAGGTGGCTTCGGTCCCTAAGATGCAGGACTACCAGATTCAAATATAGTTTTTATCCCTGGGCCGTTAGAGCACTAAACTCCATATTATGAATTTACTATTTTAAATCTGAGGACTTTTTATTTTAGAGTATATATTTTTTTAACAATTTGTACTTATATTTAAATTCTCTCATTGGTCTTGTTTTTAATGTTAATGCACCATACTATGGCAGCTGTCCTTTTAATCTGGTCATGCCTTTGGCATGATGACAATAAAGAATTCATTCATCTGTCAGACAAATCTGATTTAAACCACCCAAATGCTGTTCCTTTGATCCTTCAACATGTTCAAGGCTTTCTAAGAGAATATTATGATCAACTGTGTCAAAAGCAGCAGTGAGATCTAACAAGACCAGAAAAGTGACAAATCCATTATCTGAGGCCATGCGTATATCATTAGTAACCTTCACCAGTGCAGTTTCAGTGCTTTGATGAGCTCTAAAACCTGACTGAAATTCTTCAAACAGGTCGTTACTGTTTAGATGCTCACATACTTGATTAGCAACTATTTTCTCAAGGATTTTAGATAGGAGGGAAGGTTAGATATAAATCTGTAATTAACTAAGTCATCTTGATCGAGGGAAGGTTTCTTAAGGTTTAATTGCAGCAACCTTAAATTCCTGTGGTAAGTATCCATTTACTAAGGATAGATTAATCATATCTAAAATGGGGCCAGGAACAAAAGGTAACACTTCCCTAAATAATTTGGTTGGGATTGAGTCCAACATACAAGTTGAAGGTTTAGATGAGGCCAATATTTTTGATAATTCCAAAATCTCAACCGAATCAAAGCAGTCCAAACACAAATGAGGTTCTACAGTTCTTTCCAATGCTGCCTCACTTACTGAGATAAAAATAATTATGTTTGGGAGGATGCCAATGATTTTATTTTTAACAATTAATTTTGTTTATGAAGAATCCCATAAAGTCATCACTAAGAGCTGGGGGAATAGTTGGCTCAACAGAGCTATGAGTATGTGTAAGCTTGGCGACTGTACTAAAAAGAATCCAAGGATTGTTCTCATTCGCCTCTATTAATGATGAAAGATATGCTGTTCTATGCTGGTCACCGGGGCCCCCCTCTGGAGCCAGGCCTGGAGGTGGGGCACGTTGGCGAGCGCCTGGTGGCCGGGCCTTTACCCATGGGGCCCGGTCGGGCTTAGCCCGAAGAGGTAACATGGGCCCCCCTTCCCATGAGCTCACCACCTGTGGGAGGGGCCATAGGGGTCGGGTGCTGTGCAGGATGGGCGGCGGCCAAAGGCGGGGACCTTGGCGGTCCGATCCTCGGCTGCAGAAGCTGGCTCTCGGGACGTGGAACGTCACCTCTCTGGTGGGGAAGGAGCCGGAGCTGGTGTGCGAGGTTGAGAGGTTCCGACTGGACATCGTCGGACTCACCTCGGGGCACGGCTCTGGCTCCCGTCTCCTCGAGAGAGGTTGGACTCTCTTCCACTCTGGGGTTGCCCCCGCTGAGAGGCGCCGAGCTGGGGTGGGCATACTTGTTGCCCCCCATCTCGGCGCCTGTACGTTGGGGTTTACCCCGGTGAACGAGAGGGTAGCCTCCCTCCGCCTTCGGGTGGGGGGACGGGTCCTGACTGTTGTTTGTGCTTACGCGCCAAACAGCAGATTAGATTACCCACCCTTCTTGGAGTCTTTGGAAGGGGTGCTGGAGAGTGCTCCTCCTGGGGACTCCCTTGTTCTGCTGGGGGACTTCAACGCTCACGTGGGCAATGACAGTGAGACCTGGAGGGGTGTGGTTGGGCGGAATGGCCCCCCCGATCTAAACCCGAGTGGTGTCTTGTTATTGGACTTCTGTGCTCGTCATGGATTGTCCATAACAAACACCATGTTCAAGCATAAAGGTGTCCATATGTGCACTTGGCACCAGGACACCTTAGGCCGCAGCTCAATGATCGACTTGGTTGTCGTCTCATCTGATCTGCGGCCGCATGTTTTGGACACTCGGGTGAAGAGAGGGGCAGAGCTGTCCACTGACCACTACCTGGTGGTGAGTCGGCTCCGATGGTGGGGGAGGACGCCGGACAGACCTGGAAGGCCTAAACGTGTTGTGAGGGTCTGCTGGGAACGTCTGGCAGAGTCTCCTGTCAGAAGGAGCTTTAACTCACACCTCCGGCAGAACTTTGAACACGTCCCGGGGGAGGCGGGGGACATCGAGTCCGAGTGGACCATGTTCCGCGCCTCTATTGCCGAGGCGGCTGACCGAAGCTGTGGCCGCAAGGTGGTCGGTGCCTGTCGCGGCGGCAACCCCCGAACCCGGTGGTGGACACCGGCGGTAAGGGATGCTGTCAGGCTGAAGAAGGAGTCCTACCGGGTCTTTTTGGCTTGTGGGACCCCTGAAGCAGCTGATAGGTACCGACAGGCCAAGCGGGATGCGGCTCGGATGGTTGCTGAGGCAAAAACTCGGGCGTGGGAGGAGTTTGGAGAGACCATGGATAACGACTTCCGTACGGCTTCGAAGCGATTCTGGTCCACCATCCGGCGTCTCAGGGGGGGAAAGCGGTCTGCCACCAACACTGTTTACAGTGGGGATGGTGTGCTGCTGACCTCGACGCGGGACGTTTTGGGTCGGTGGATGGAATACTTCGAAGACCTCCTCAATCCCACCGGCACGCCTTCCAATCTGGAAGCAGGGTTTGGGGACTTGGGGTCGGGCTCTCCAATCTCTGGTGCCGAGGTCACAGAGGTCGTTAAAAAGCTCCTCGGTGGCAAGGCTCCGGGGGTGGATGAGATTCGACCGGAGTTCCTCAAGGCTCTGGATGTTGTGGGGCTGTGTTGGTTAACGCGGCTCTGCAATATTGCGTGGACATCGGGGGCAGTTCCCTTGGATTGGCAGACCGGGGTGGTGGTCCCCATGTTTAAAAAGGGGGACCACAGGGTGTGTTCCAACTACAGGGGGATCACACTTCTGAGCCTCCCTGGTAAGGTCTATTCAGGGGTTCTGGAGAGGAGGGTCCGACGGATAGTCGAACCTCGGATCCAGGAGGAACAATGCGGTTTTTGTCCTGGCCGTGGAACACTGGACCAGCTCTACACCCTCAGCAGGGTCCTGGAGGGTGCGTGGGAGTTCGCCCAACCGGTCTACATGTGTTTTGTGGACTTGGAGAAGGCGTTCGACCGTGTCCCTCGGGGGGCCCTGTGGGGGGTGCTCCGGGAGTATGGGGTACCGGGCCCCTTGATACGGGCTGTTAGGTCCCTGTACGACCGGTGCCAGAGTTTGGTTCGCATTGCCGGCATTAAGTCGGGCTTGTTTCCGGTGAGAGTTGGACTCCGCCAAGGTTGCCCTTTGTCACCGATCCTGTTCCTAACATTTATGGACAGGATTTCTAGGCGCAGCCAAGGCGTTGCGGGGATCCGTTTTGGTGGCCTCAGGATCGGGTCTCTGCTTTTTGCAGATGATGTGGTCCTGTTGGCTTCATCGGAGCGTGATCTACAGCTTTCGCTGGAGCTGTTCGCAGCCGAGTGTGAAGCGGCTGGGATGAGAATCAGCACCTCCAAATCCGTGGCCATGGTCTTGAGCCGGAAAAGGGTGGGGTGCCTCCTCCGGGTCAGGGATGGGGTCCTTCCCCAAGTGGAGGAGTTTAAGTATCTGGGGGTCTTGTTCACGAATGAGGGAAAAATGGAGCGGGAGATCGATAGACGGATTGGTGGGGCATCTGCAGTTATGCGGGCGCTCTACCGGTCTGTCGTGGTGAAGAGAGAGCTGAGCCAAAAGGCGAAGCTCTCGATTTACCGGTCGATCTACGTTCCCACCCTCATCTATGGTCACGAACTCTGGGTGGTGACCGAAAGAACGAGATCACGGATACAAGCGGCTGAAATGAGTTTCCTCCGCAGAGTGTCTGGGCTCTCCCTTAGAGATAGGGTGAGAAGCTCAGTCATCCGGAGGGGGCTCAGAGTAGAGCCGCTGCTTTTCCACATCGAGAGGAGTCAGTTGAGGTGGCTCGGGCATCTGGTCAGGATGCCTCCTGGACGCCTCCCTGGTGAGGTGTTTCAGGCACGTCCCACCGGGAGGAGGCCCAGGGGAAGGCCCAGGACACGCTGGAGGGACTATGTTTCTCGGCTGGCCTGGGAGCGCCTTGGGGTTCCTCCCGAGGAGCTGGAACAAGTGGCTGGGGAGAGGGAAGTCTGGGTCTCTTTGCTTAGGCTGCTGCCCCCGCGACCCGACCCCGGATAAGCGGAAGAAAATGGATGGATGGATGGAGGATTGTTCTCATTCGCCTCTATTAATGATGAAAGATATGCTGTTCTAGATTGTCTTAAGGTATTTTTATATAGCAGTAGACTATTTTTCCAGGTTAAGTAGGAATCCTCCACATTTTCTCACCAATTTAATAGTATTCTGATTTAAAGTATGTAGCTCTGCATTGAACCAGGGAGTCAACTTCCTGTGGCTGATCACATTGTTTTTTAAGGGTGCTACACTATCTAATGCCAAATTCAATGAAGTAGTAACACTATAAACCAGACCATCAATTTTTGAAGGATTAGAGATGGAATTGGTGCCCTCCCCCGTGTTACTCTGATACACCGAGGAAAATAAGAATGAAACAGATTCTTAAAAATTGTTACAGCCTTGTGGAAATCTGAGGTGTACAGAGTGAAAAGGAATGGTGAAAGTAAGGTACCCTGTGGTGCTCCTGTGCTACTGACCAACTGGTTTTACAAACAATCCTTCAGCCTCAAAGTGTGGTCTGTCAGGTAGTCATTAATCCAGGCTAGGCTTGAGGGTTCCACCTGTCTTCAGGAGTTTCTGACAAAGCAAATCAGGCTGAACATGAGCCTCACAGTGCTGCCTGAATTGTTGAGATGACAGTGGATGATTGCATCTTTGACTCCAAGATGATAAGCAAACTGCAGGGGGTCCTGATATTTTCTTGTCTGCTTACTCAGGTGGGTCAACAGGAGTCTCTCCAGGACCTTTGTGATTTGGGATGTCAGGGCAACAGGTCTATAGTCATTGATGACTAATGGGGGATTTTTCTTTGGTACCTGAACAAGGCAGGATGTCTTCCACAACACTGGAACCTTCTCTTGGGTTAGGCTAAGGTTGAAGAGGTGTTGCCAATTCCCACAGAGCTGCTCTGCACAGGCCTTTCAGGACCTTGGGGCTGACACCAGCCTTGTTCAGGTCTAGTCTCTCCAGCTGCCTCTTCACCTGACTACTAGAGACAGACAAGTGGGAGGGGGAGGCAAATGGAGCAGCAGCATCTGCTGACTTGGTTGAACACAAACTTGTGGAAGCAGAAGAGTCCCTGACTGAGGTGGAAGATAAAACATCTGAGGTATGACAGAAAAGCTGTGGGTCAGAAGAGGGTTACAGACATCCTGTGTGGCTGGTGACAGGAGAGGAGGATGCTCACCTAATTCCTGAACTGAACCTATTGAAGAATGTGTTGAGTTCATTGGCTCTGTCCAGGCTTCCCTCTAAACAACCCTTCCTGTGTTTAAAAGCCTGTGATCCTTTTCCATCTCTGACCACACATCCCTGATATTGTTCCCCTGTGATTTGCTCTTCAGCTCCTTGCTCTCTCTGATCTTCACTTTAAGTTGCTTCTATATTCTCCCTCCCTGAAGGCTATTTTTTTTTCTTGTTTAACACTTCCTTCAGGTCACTGGTGATACAGCCTTTTCTTATTAGGGAAGCGTCTCACTGTTCTGGTGGGGATGATGTTCACCCAGAAGTTTATGTAGTCAGTCAAAACTCAGTCATAGCATTGATGTCCTCTCCATGTGCTTAGCAAAGAGTCATCCAGTTTGTAGTCTCAAAATAACTCTGAAGGGCTTCTTCAGCTTCCTGTGACCAGTTTCTCACAGTTCTCTTTGTCACATGTGTCCTCTGAACAAGTGGTTTATATTCTGAGCAAAGAAAAACAAGATTATGATGTGGATGTCTCAGGAGGTCCTGCTTTGGACATATACTAATCATTTATATTTGCATACAACAAATCCAACATCTTGTTCTCTGGTGGAGCAGCTGAGAAACTCTTGAAATGCTAGTCTAGTTGAGAGAAAGCATGATTAAAATCACCGGATATTGCCACAAATGCATTGGGGTGTTGTCTGTAGCTCAGTGACGATGGAACTATTGACATCACATTTATTGTTGGCAACCACTGAAGGTGGAATGTAAACGGTTGCCAAAATAACACTGGTAAACTCTGTTAGTAAATATGGACAAAAACTTACTGCCAGGAATTAAATTTCTGCCCTGCAGGGACAACAAATCACAGTAACATCTCCTGGATGCTCATGTATTCAGGAAGCCTGGCAGAGAGACATTGGAGTCAAGGATATTATCCAGCAGCCAGGTCTCAGTGAAACACATAATGTTGCATTCCTTGTAAGGGCTTGGAGTTCATCCATCTTGTTAGCCAGAGATCTCATATTGCCCATTATGTTCAATGGAAGAGGTGGTTTGATTTCCCTCCTTCTCCTTTTTGCTCCTGCTCTCCATCCACGATGCCTCCTCTTTACCTCATCAGGGACTTTTGGGTTGGGTTCAGGTATTTTTTCCGATTTTGCTATGTTAATCAGCTGCTCCTGGCTGTAAATCAGCTTCTTGCCATCGTTATGCATAATAAATGATCACATTGGAGCACTTTTTGTACTGTATTTTATGTATTCAGATTGCTTTTTCAATAACACAAAACATTTCCAGACAGGAGTACCAAAAGCTGTCAAACGTCTCTAATCTGAAACACCTTATGTTTGTTTGCTGGGTAGAAACCCATTAAAACACTGAGAAATGTCACAGGCCCTCTACAAAGTGGTTAATTTAAAAATAATTTATATTAAAGAAAACGTATACACTCTACTGAATCACGTGAAATAGCGGTTGACACACTGGTCACCCCGATCTATTTACCTGGTTGGCCGGCTCAAATTTTTTTTGGGGGGGGGCAAGCGCCCTAGATCAAATAAAGGCCCTCTTTAAAAATCTAAAAAGGATGGGGGTATGGCGCTGCCTAACTTTTGTTTTTATTACTCTTTTATAACTCTTTGGTCACACTTCTGTGGTCGGGCTGATTGCCCGATGTGGGTGCTTGGGTCCCTGCTACATCTCCCCCTGGTTGAGTGGACTGACAGTCCAATGGTCCAGCTCACAATGAGGGTGTGGGCTCAGTTTAGGAAGTATTTCGGTTTCTGTGACTTCTCTCTCTTTAGTCCTATTCTAGCCAACCCTCTTTTTCAACCTTCATTATCCAACTCTGCATTCCAAGACTGGCACGGGAGGGGCATAGAAAAACTTAAAGATCTTTTCATTTATAATAGAATGGCATAATTCACACAAATAACTGGAAAGTTTGGTCTATCAAATACTAATTTTTTCAGATACCTGCAGGCAAGACACTTCCTCCACTCTCAAATGGTTAGTTTCCCTGAGGCAACTGCTGCTACCAACGCCGACATGTTACTTAGTTTGTATCCATCGCGCAGGGGGTTATCAGTAATTAATAACAAATTGATGGGCATAAAACAGGCTCCTCTGGACAAAATTAAAACTGCTTGGGTGCAGGATTTAAACTCAACAATGTGGGACTCTATTCTCAGGCTGGTGAATTCAACAACTCTGTTCACGTCACTGTTACAGTTCAAGGTGGTGCACAGGGCTCATATCTAAAGCAAAGCTATCTCGTATGTATCGTGACGTTGATCCTCTATGTGACAAATGTAAGAGGTGAGGCTTCGTTATTTCACATGTTCTGGACCTGTGTTGAGGCTATTGCCTTTTACTGAACGAACTGCATCTCCCAGGATCCTTTTACTGAACGAACTGCATCTCCCAGCATCCGTTGCGCCGGTCTCAACCCACTCTCAATGGTCTGTGGCCAGTACCCGTGGAGCCGCAAGGAGACTCTTTACTTCACTGCTAGCAAACATTCCCCTTTTTCGTTCAAACCTGCTAGACCAGGAGACAACCTCCCTTTTTAAACTTCAAAGTGAACCGACCAAGCAAACAGACTTCCCATCCATTCAACCAGGAAGTCCGCTGCCCGCTGAGCTCTATTGAAAACAGGCCCGAGTCCCTCAGTGCCTAAAACTGGACGTCCGCTTTCTGACCTCGGTTTGCGCAACCGCTCCTCTTAACTGGACACTCTCAGGCCGTTCTACATCATTCATCGTGGATTGTGAAGAGAGTCATCACCAAGTAGGAAAAACCTGGTTTATCTTCGTTGGGTCTGGGTAGAGGAGATTTAGGTCCAACGGGTTAGATCCCGTTTTTCTGTTGCTTGATATAAGTTTGTGAACTTGTAAACCACTGTTATTCTTGGTCAATTAGACCGATCGCGCCAATTGATAAGATTTGAGTTACTGATGACGAGAGGGTGTAAGCTAAACCCCCCTCTCATTCGCTCGCTGTCTCCCACACACACACGCCGTAACCCCTCTCCTCAACGTTAACCGTTTGTTCTATATTTTTGCATGCGTTAGAATAGATGGGAATTATAAATTAAATGTTTGGCTGTAAGGCTGATCTATTTTCTTAATAAATTTCCTTAATTAACGAGAGTTTCTGGTTCTTTTTCAGTGTGTGCTTTAAAGTTAGTTAAATCCTCACGGACGGACTCCGGCTTTCAGAAGAGACTGATGGTCTGGTTTAATTAAAAGTATCTTGAATCCGAGGTTGGTGCCCCGATGATCTTTAATAAACAGATTAAACTCGAACGTCATCAATAAATATATTATTAATTTGATTGGATTATCTGAGCATCAATAATTATAGACTCTTACTGCTTATGCATTTAAATGAATAACTACAACACCTGTACATGCCCGGAAAGATACTGGAGAGATTTTTTTCAAACATTGTCACTTACCCCTCCTTTCCACCGGACGCGTAAGCAGCACGTTACAGGAGCAGCACGTCATACGCAGATGATAGCCACCGCTGTGGTCAATAGAACCTTTCCACCGGACGCGTAAGCAGCACGTTACTGGAGCAGCACGTCATACACAGCTGATGGCCACCGCTGTGGTCAATAGAACCCTTTCCACCGGAGGCGAAAGCAGCACGAGTCTGCCGCATCTCAGGTGCGCAGGACTTTTCTAAATAAACGCGGCAGTCCTATTTTCTATGCCGTACGCCTCTGAAACATGTAAATTTCTACATTTTGGATAGGGGAAGACATAACGGCTCGGGACCAGAAATTTTCAGAATAAAAGAAACTTGCTGCTTTGCGGTTGCTTTACTTAAAAAAAAAAAGGTCACTACCTGTGAGAAGTCAGTACCTCGCAGGAGGGTCTCAATTGTGTGTCATCACACAAATGAGCGATTTTGGATATTCCCTGACAAACTTATTGGGGTATATAAAACGGACATAACATAAAACACAGACCTTTTGGAGCAATGTTGTTGTCTTTTCCTGGTTATTCTTGTTTTAGACGTTTATATAGGTCTATGGTTGTTGTGTTTACTGACAAAACCACGCGTGATTTTGCTGATCTTGTGCTTTCTCGGTGACAGCTGCTTCCCTGCTGCTATGCGGCTCATACGCACCCGGTGGAAAGGGCCAAGCAGCAGAATACGCAAGTGAAACGTGCTGCTCCTGTAACGTCCCGCTTACGCGTCCGGTGGAAAGGAGGGGTTATTCTTAATCTTGAGCCTAACCCACTGATTGCCCTTTTTGGCACCACTGGCGAAGATAACATACTCCTCACTGCAACCAAAAGACGCATACTGTGCTTTGCCTCGCGATTGGCTAGACATGCAATACTATTAAGGTGGAGGGATGCTGCCCTGCCCACGCATGCTCAGTGGTTAAGGGACATCATTACATGTCTAGACCTTGAAAAGATCCGTTATTCAGTGTGCAACTTGAGCAAGAACTTCAAGAACGTGTGGGGACCTTTCCTGAAATACTTTGAGAACCTTAAGTCAGATTGAAGTACCTGCACCTTTGTTACACCTCTGTCAGTTATAGATTCAGTATCGGCTAATGTCTTAACTTGTCTTCTTCCACTCACTTTTTATCCATCTTTCTAGTCCAGTTTGTTTACTTTTCTTTTCGCTTAAGAATTTACAGGGATGTAGTCCATGTTGGATTACTGTGGAAAATGTACAATGTTCGAACCTATCTGTATGTATGAGGGGATAAAATAGTAAAATTCTATAAAAATACCAGAGAAAAAAAAAATATTCAAAGGTATGTATTTTATGTTGTATTTTGTTATAGAACAAAGTTGAATAAATTCATTCTAATGCTACCTCAAACTAGAATGTTACAAATTTCTCAGTTTGCAAAGCTTTTAAAAACGTGAAGAATCTATAACAGCAAACATAAGAACTACATGAGAATGTCAACAAGAATATGTGAATGTGTGTCTGTTCTGCCCCCAGAATTCCAGCTGTAAGAGTTATCCATTTGAATTATGGATCTTTGACAGAAACTGTTCACACCTAAAATCCCCATGTCACCATGAAATGTTGATCACAAACCAAAAAGACAAAACAAGACTTCCCTGCATTATATAAAAGTGCAGTGATCAAACTTTATAGAAACAAAATCTACACAAATCAATAACTTAATGTCAGCCTGCGATTACTAAAAACTTTTCTCGCATGCTTCCCAGTCAGATTTTACAGCACAGCACTAGAACTGCATTAGTAAAGGTTTTGAATGATGCACTTCCCAACCATCTATAATACAGAGCTCTACTATGTAAGGTGGTTTATTTGGGTGATGCAGTTTTTTTTCCTACTGTAACGGAATATTGATGTAATTAGGATTTGATTAATTCTTTGGTTTAGCGAGAGAAAAAAAGCAGATAGTTTATCTGGGCAAACTGTTCAGTTACTGTCTATAACAATTATAATTATCAACAAGTACTGGCTATAATAATCTCTTAAACTCCTTGAACAATGTTATAATCCACTGGCTGGTGATGTCCCAAATGTTTAATCTGTAATCTTTATTCAAGAAGCAATGTGCAAAATTTAGACTTCATTAAAAAAAATCTACTTCATTCTTTTTTTTTTTGTCTTGGTAGCTAGCAAGGATACTAGATGGCTGCACACTTTTATCCAACAAAATTAAAGTGTGACATATGTTATTCCAATATTTTAATGAGTTATGCTGCACAACTAACTTTTGCATTTGGCAAAACTGGACACATCACTTGCTGCACTGGTTTGTTAGCGGGATCTCTTCTTCTAATACATTTCTGGCAGACTGCACACCAGATGGCGCATTGCTGTCTTTCACTGTCGAGGAAGGCAGCGGGATCTCAGCTTGGGGCCGTGGCATTTGTGCCCCTCAGCTGTCTACTGAGTGCATGTGCCTGTGATTTTAGATACTCATCATTTAAACAAAGATTAAGGGGCCGGCCCCAATCACTGCTTCAAGAGGATTTATCCCACCGAGTTTGTCAGTATTCTGGCAAAGACTTAGTTATACAGTTAGTTTATAACAGAATCTTCTTGGTCATAATTTACTCTATAAAGAATTATCCTGTTCCAATTAATTTAAGCATGCCGTCCATAGAGCTCCAGAGCACCATCTCGGGCCCAAATGCAGATGCCACATCACCGGTCGACAGACAATTGAGCAATAAGATATTTACTGGACATTCTTGTGTACTGGCCTTGAGGGACTGCTTCATGCCTTATCAGACTGGCTTGAACCGGTTTTTCAGGAACTGGAAAAGAAGATTGCAGAGCACGTCCTGGAGAAGATAAACAGTGAGAAGGGTTGGGAGGTAATACGAGAGTAAGCTCCTTCAGGTTTGGCCAAACATGTTTAATAAATACTTAAATGCCAGGAGGACTCTTATCTTTGTTTTTAGAAGACCTATATCCCATCCATCCTTATCTGTACCCATCCACTTCCGCTTTATTTGTATTGCACGTTTAAAAACGGCATTAGAGCTGACCAAAGTGCTTCACAATAAAACATACAGAATACAAAATAACATATGGAAACAATGTAAAAGGCAAAGAATAAAACCGCAGTTAAAATGAATTAAAAGCAGCTGAAAAGAAAAAAAGACTTTAGGTGGAGCAGGGAATCAGACTGCCTAACCAACAGGGGCAGGGAATTCCACAGGCAGTAGCCGAGAAGGTTTGGTCGCCTCGTGAGCTATAATGGGTTATTGGGACGGTCAAAAGGACCAAATCTACTGATTGAATCGAGCGCAAGGGGACATAGGACGAGATCAGCTCAGAGATATAAGGTGGTGCCAGGGCATGTAGAGCTTTAAAGGTTATCAACAGGGTCTTAAAATGTATCCGGTATGAAACTGGGAGCCAATGAAGGTCCTTTAACACTGGAGTTATATGATCTCGTTTGCGTGTGCCGGTCAAAAGACGTGCTGCTGCGTTCTGAACCAGCTGCAAACGAAAATAGGAGTTGAAAAAAAAAAATTTGAGCCTTGAAATGACAAAGGCATGTAGAACGGAGTATAAATGGTTCCTCTTAATTGGCTTCAACTTGGCCAGGCGTCTCAGCTGAAAAAAGATCTCACAACCTAGTTGACATGACTGTCAAATTTTAAGGCCGGATCTAGAATTACCCCTAAGTTTTAAGTTTTTTGTTTTAGATTCGTTAAGGAGTCAGTTAGCTGACAGCCACCTCTTAACTTCGCAGAGACAATCTGCCAGATGCTGTGAAGAAGCTCCGGGCTCAGAGATATACAACTGACAGTCGTCAGCATAAAGATGGTAACTAACATTGTGGCTCCGGATAATGTCACCCAGTGGACAGATGTACAAGTTGAACAGTAATGGACTTAAGATTGAGCCCTGGGGGACTCCACATGTCAAACCAGCCAAAGGTGAGGAGACATCACCCAGAGCCACATTGAAAGAGCGATTCATGAAGTAGGAGGTGAACCATTTCAAGGCAGTCCAATGCACCCCGGCCAGAAGTTCCAAACGAGACAGAAGGGTGCTGTGATCCACTGTGACGGAAGCCGGACTGGAACGGGTCAAGCAGGGAAAACTCAGTCAGATAGGAGTATAACTGAAGGTTAACAACACTTTCTAATAATTTAGATAGAAAATGCAGTTTTGAGATGGGGCAATGGTTATTAGGATCTGAGGGATCTAAGCCAGGTTTCTTCAAGACGGGGTGAACAACGGCATGTTTGAAATCTTTAGGGCCGTCGCCATTAGTTGGGCTATTATTGTGTGAAGCAACGCAGGAGCCAGGGCCAGAAATGAATCTTTATTCAGAGATGGGGGAATTGGATCAAGAGGGGAGTCAGACATCCAACCTATGCAGGGTTGCAGGGGGGGGGAGGGGGCTGGTGCCTATTTCCAGCAGTCACGGGGGGAGAGGCGGGGTCGCCTGTCCATTGCAGGGCAACACAACAAAGAGACATACAGGAAAAACAACCATGCACACACACACATATTTAAGGGCAATTTAGAAATACCAATTCACCTAACAGTCATGTTTTTGGACTGTGGGAGGAAGCCGGTGTACCCGGAGAGAACCCACGCATGCACAGGGAGAACATGCGAACCCCATGCAAAAAGACCCCTGGCCGGTATTTGACCTTCTTGCTGCACGGCAACAGTGCTACCAACTGCTACCTGTTAATTCTCACACTGTTACTACTGTAAACACAAAGCCACACAGGAGCATGGTAGGATGCTCTGAAATCCCACGTTTAACCAATAAAAACAAGAGGGCATTTGGTTTGATCCTTTATATGAACTGATTTGCCAAGGACAAGATGACGCCACCTTGCGCTCCATTCTGGGGTGGATTTAAAGCTCAAATTCAGCCTGGAAACTGTTCACTTTCATGTAGTCATTTACCCCAAATTCCTTAAAAGCTTAAGGAGATATTTCTGCCTTCATATCATGACTTATTTTTAAATAAGTAGTTTCTATGGTGAATAAATGGATTGCAGCTCAATTCTGAATTTTAACTGCGCTGGTAAACAAGCGTATGTCAAGTTAGATAGCTGTTCTGGAATTAAACCCATCTTTCTGAGATATTGTGATGTCCATATTGACTAGTGGATAAGGGATTGACTGGATACAGTTAATCTCTTATCCACTATATCTTTTTTACAAGTGGATTTTGCTGGGCAAAATCTTAAAAATGAAAGTTGTCTCTTCAACCCACCTGAATTAAAATGTGTCTGAATGGCATGGTACTTCTCACGTTTTAATTGTGACTTTGTTTACTTTGTTGAGGATTTCTTTGCAAAAAAATAAATTTGCGAACAACCACCTTTGTACCACAAAAGTGAAACCAGACAAACATTCCTAAGAAAAACGTGTAATTGCTAGCAAGAAAACTACAGTGTAAAATTTCATACAACTGAAAAATATCAGGTTTCATAATTTGTTTGGTACAAAAATATATTCTAAGCCGATGCTAAAACATGGAGCATTCAAACAGTACCAAAACATTTCCTAGTGTGATGTAAATAGCAGCCAATCCCTGTTAAAATAGGCACAGTCACATATACGTAACACAGTATATAATAATTTTCTATTGACGCTTACAATTACATTCCAAAATCACATCAATCATTGCTGGCTTAAACAGTTTACAAAACAGAATTCATAATAATCATAAAAATAAACCCTAGACAAAGCTCCCCCAAAAAGAACAACAGTATGCTGAGCTGTAGTGCACAAGTACCTATGATCAGGTTACCTTACAGATAACAGGTAGGTGGGGGACTCAGCATGTAGTGAAAATCCCCATTAGTTTAACAAACAATACTCATGAATGAGTGTAATTTAAAGAAAACAGCACTTTTAAAAATTTTTTATCTGATTACAGTAATCCATTCTAAAAGAAAAAAAAAGGGGGGGGGGGGCGGAACTCTAAATTAAACTTTAAAAAACCATTATTACAATTATAACCCAAGTAAAACTACAATGATAGTAAATCAAAAATGGCTTCAGTACATGTGGTATTACATTAGAAAAGGGTTCTATATAAAAATGACTTAGTGTTACATAAAGAATGGGCGCAGGTGTAAAAATTTGGAGGAAAAGATGGTATATGTTTAAAGTATATCTTTTTTAAACTAAGACACTAAACTTATTCATAGATATCTATATTAAAATACATAAAGACAAATACTGGCAGTAACAAAATCTAAAAATCCGTTTTTTAAAAAAACAACAAAAACCTCAAAATATATATCCCCCCCCCCCCAAATAATCTTTTTACCTACATTCGGGTAACTATGAGAACTGATCACAACTATCTTGATGGACTTAGTAGGGGCAGGAAATGGTAAGGCACAGGTAGTGACCCCTCCATCTGCTGCATCCTTATGGTACTCAAACAGCTGCAGTACTATGAGCCTTTTGGCCTCCTTTCAATGCAGGTTTCAGAAGGATCAGGGGTCAGTAGTGGTTGTGTGTGCCAAGCGGGAGGTTAGCTGCAGGACTGCAGTGCACTTCATACATTTTAATGTGTTTGTTCTGTAAGAAGACAGAAAGAAAATCATTTAAACAGGAAATGACCTAAAAAACACAAAAAACAACTATCTGCATTTTTTTCAGTCTCACCTGAGCAGTCGAGAACCTGATCTCAGGCAACCGCACTCTTCACATTCTCTGGGAAGGACCTTTTCACAAACCAGAAAGAGCTTCAACCTTCACACAAAAGGTTCAGACTATTGTGTAGTTAAGTACAGTGAAGTTTACTTAATAATGAAAGTAAATAACATTCCTAAAAGTACATCCTAAAAAGTACATCCTAAAAAGTATTTACAGTGCCGTTTCAAAATTTTGTCATGTTTCAGCCTCAATATAAAACTTGATGAAGTTATTTTTGGAAATGTTCCATTTATGCAGTTAGACATAAAATTATTCATACCCCTGGCAGGTCCAGTAGCATGTCAAGTTGGGGAGTTTAAATAAAGAAATCCAAGAAATAAAGGAAAAGTTAAATATGTTCTAGTAAAAAGAAAATTTGAATTCCTGTTACATTGATTATTGCACAAGTCCCTCCTACTCAAGATGGGACATTTCTTAAAATGCTGTTAAAGCCAATAGCTGTACAGAATAAAAATACTTTAATCTATGTAAAGAACCAACTTGATACAACCAACAACAGAAGGAGTAGGAACTAATCCTCAAAGCTAATCAGTACACTACTCACAATAAGTTATGGATATCGTGAGATGTCATGGATGTCATACATATGGGGTTTGTTTCACTTCAGAAATTTTTGGGTTAGGGAGGCAATTGTATTGGGGGGATAGACACACCTCATTTTGTGTTTTCCACGTAATGGTCTCACTGTGTACATTGTGCCTTACATATTGGGGCCAACACCAAAAAATACTAAAGACAACCCTTTTCAATGTGGGCTCAGTTTCAACATTCTGTGGGTTTAAAAAGCTGGTATTGTCAGTAAGTCATTCCAACTTCATCATTCAAACAGCCATGAGCACACGACGTCACTTAATGGACGAGCAGCACCACCTGGCCATAGCGTGCCTTTGGGTCGGTGGCAGGCAGTCAGATGTTGCACGTTAACTTGGTGTGTCTCAAAGTGTCATCAGCAGACTTGCATCATGACACAGAACTACTAGCAGAGTTTGTGACAGATCCAGGAGAGGAGCCCTACGACTGACAGACCGCAACGATGACCAGTACCTAAGGACCTATGCACTCAAACATCGTCATGCAACTGCAGGCCCGTTTACAAGATGTGAGGGGTACAAGGGTTTCCAGAAAAAACATTCTGGGGGGGATCCCTGGGGGTGGGATCACTGGACGTCATGGCCCCAACCTGGGGTTGGACTTTGGTGGCTTTGGGTGGTAACTCCTGATGGCTGCATGCGGTGCCTTAGGGGGGTTGCACTGACGGACATGGGTTACTGGCCTGGTGGCCGTGCTGCGCCTGGGTAGGGTTTGGGGTGGGCCTGGGTATTCGGGGCGCCGCACCCCCTAGCTGTGGTCCTGGCCGGGGGTCGGCTGGCGTGGGGTCTCTGTTGTCTGTGGGGGTCGGGGCCGGCCGGCATGCACGGCCGCCTCTTTCTTTTTCTCTGGGCCGATTGTCATTGCCGGTCCCTGTATGGCGTCTCGCCTTGTTTGCTGGTTGGGGTGCCTGGCAGGTGGTCGCGGCGGCTGGGTGGGATTTCTGGGCCAGATCAGTCCCTTTCGCACTGGACTTAGCTCCTGGGTCTTGGTCTTTATGCGTTGCGGGGCGCTGGGGTCGGGCGTTTGCCCGGGTTTGGTCGGACCTGCGGGTGGACTGGCTGGGTAGTGGGCGTGCTGGGCAGGTGGGTGGGGCACTGGGTTTGGTTGCCTGCCGGGCCATTGAACAGCAATGGTCGCTCCACAAGGGAATGGGGCTGGTGGATGTCGGCCTGGTGGGTCAGCCGCCCGGGGAGGCTATTGCTAACTAGTGACAGGTGCTCTCTCCCTACGAGGGCACTTGAGGGATGTGCTGGAGGGGAGGCGAACTCAACCTGGGTGTCTAGTGTCTTTTGTGTTCTAATAGAGCGAATGTCAGGGTGGGTTTAGTTCTCCTTCTGGGATGGGGCTGGGGGGACTGCCTTGGGGTCCGGGGGGCTTGGTGGTGCTGTGGCCGTGGGCCCCGGGTTGAACATGCCATGGCCTCCCTCCCCTGGTGGATCCAGGTGAAAAGCGGTGCCTATTGGGGTCAGTGGGGGAGCTGGCTCCCTGGGAAGTCATTTTGTCTCCCAGTCCTTCCCTCCCCATCCCCGAACACCTCTGTCCACCCGCTCCATCACTTTACCACTCATATCGGGTCTTGGGGCATGGGCACATCACTGGGGTGCGAGGAGGGGTTTCCCTCCTCGCTATCCCGTGGCGTCCTGGGTCCCAATTTTAATATACAACTTAGACACTCCCACTTATAACATTTTCATGCGACACACATGTAGGGACTTTGGGTGGGCACACTTTTTGGCATCCAGAGGGGGAGCGATTCAATCAACTTCACCTCTGGTGCCGGTGCCCACTGTTAAACCACATTTAGACACTGGGAGCATGAAGTGTGTATGGGGTGTGTGAGTGAGGGTACAGCGTCATTTCTTGGGTGTCTTGGTGAGTTAGTGAGAATGTATGTGTTGAAGAGGAAGGGAAAGTATGACTGTGTCTTTATGTCTTTCTCTGCCTGTCAGGTTGGGTCTTGGGCTGCCCTCTCGCCTGGCGCACCTCAGGCCTTACATTTAATGGGGGGCCTATTTCCCCTCCGTCACTCCCCGCCAGTGACGGATGCCCCTGCCTACCGGTGCGTCGGTGGTCAATCCGGTTCGGACCTGGTGCTTTCCTGGCCGGGCCTGGGGGGGGGGGGGTGTCGGTTGGCTGATGCACTGGGCCGATATCTTCCTTTGGTTGGTTGTAGCACTTGTGGAAGAGTGGAACGCATTGCCTCAGGACAACATCATGAGGCTAGTGAGGAGCATGAGACGTCGCTGTCAAGCTGTCATTGCGGCAAATGGTGGAAACACCTGCTACTCACATTGTCAATTTGTGTTATTTGGGGCTACCCTGATTATTGTCTACATTTTTGGGGTAATAAATATTACACTAAAGAAAATGGTTTCTTCTCATTCATTAGTAATATCAAAGGATACTTTTACTCATTTCATGAAAATTCAGACCAAATAGAAATAGCACTCATGTAAATAACAATATCCCCAACTAATTGTGAGTGGTGTACTTCATTAACAGAGCCCGGGGCGTTTGATGTATGGTTGGAATCCGCTGGAAAGCAATTGGACATTCTACTCTACTCTCAAAAACCTAGTCTATTCAAAAGTTATTAAATGTTTTATGATTAAGGTAGTTAAACCCAGTAACGATTGCAAAAAAGGAACAACTGTTTTGATTGATCATTGGATTATCTTTTTCAATAGTTATTTACTCAGAAGAAACAAAAACCCACTATTTTTTTCATTATTACTAATATTACTATTATTTTTTTCAACTCTCTCTTAAATATGTAACAAGTCGTCAAAGTTTGTTTATGCGTTACATTTTTTTTGGTGTGGCATTTGTTCTGTATGTAATGTGTGCACCTATTTTGCTTTTTTATCTTCTAAATTGGGTAGACACAGACATGTTTGTATTTCATATTTCTAATGGCACAGTAATTCAAAACTTGTCCTAGATGAAGATGACTTAAAAATTATAAATTGGAATATGAAGGGACTGAATCAGGCAATAAAGAGAAAAAACGGTTCTCTCTCACTTTGCATATCTTGGAGTTGGCATTGCTTTCTTACAGGAAACCTACCTTCCGAATCGTTATCAGTCTAAAATTCACAAAGAATGGGTGGGGCAAATGTTTCACTCACACTTAGGTAGAAGAGTGGCTATACTCCATTTTAAAAAATCCTTTCGTTGTATGAGATACTATCTTGGACCCAAATGGCAGATATGTGATGGTTGCGAGAGAGCCATTTCAACTTCGCCTAATATTTGTCATTATTTATGGCCCAAACTTTGACAATAACTTATTTTTTTAAAGATGCTGAGTTCCATGCCTAATCTGGATAGTTACCACTTGATTATGTCTGGGGATTACAACCTGGTGATGGATTCTGTTTGGGCTTGCTATTCTTATGTATGTATTAAGACCATGTAAATCTGTGCAAACATTGCAGTCATTCATAGATGCATAAACTTGTAGAACCATGGAGATTTAAACATCCCACCATAGGGAGTATTCATATAACTAATGAGTGCAAGTAATTTTCCAGGACAGATTATTTTTAGGTTGACCCCTAATTTGCTTAGTGTTATTACAGTAATACTGTAAATATGATTCAATCATTATTAATGATCATGCCCCGGTTAGTATTAAGGTAACTCTTCCGACTCAGAGGACAAAACTGACATGGCAGCTTGACACACTCTTGCTGGGTAATTCAAACTTTGAGAAGTTCATTATAGAACAAATAGATTTATTCTAAATAGGACGGATGGCATTCAGCTTCAACCCTCTGGGGGATGCTTAAAGCGTATCTCAGGGAACAGATCATCTCTCACTCTGCTTATATTAGGAAAAAGAAGTTCAAGAAGATTGAGGAGCTATCCTCAGAAATCAAGACCCTGGACGGACTTATACTTGGTTCTCTGACCCCTGATTTGATTAAAAGGAGAGTAGGCTTACAAACTGAAATTAATCTCTTAATTACTTCCTAAGCAGAGAAGCTCACTTTTAAGTCCTGTAGTAGATTCTTTGAAGAGCGTGATAAACCTTCCAAACCATTAGCTAGGCAGCTCCGCCAAAAAACAGCATCCCATGTTATTTCACAACTTTTTTTTTTTATCAGATAGCTCCTCAACTGAGGATCATCAGGTTATTAACAACTACTTTAAAGAGTTCTATGCTAAATTATATTGTTCAGATTCACCACCAGATCAAAACAAATTTGATGCTTTTTTCTTATCTGAACAGTCCCATAATTGACTCCAACTCTAAAAAACGATTGGAACAAAATCTGACACTGGAAGAAATTAACAATACAACAATGAGTGAAAAAGCCCCTGGCCCAAATGGGTTTCAAACTGATTTTTACAAAACAATTAAAGATAAACTAGCCCCTCTTCTTCTCTTGGTCTATATAGAGAAACACTAGAGGATAACATTCTTCCATTTACGCTTCGCCAGGCATCTATTACATTCTTAATAAATAAGAATAAGGACCCTCGGGATTGCTCATCCTATAGACCAATCAGCTCAACAAACTGTGACGGCAAAGTGTTCTCAAAGGCCATTGCACTTCGACTTGAGACAATTCTTCCTCATATCATTTCGGAGGACCAGACTGGGTTTATCCAAGGTAGACAACCCTATTTTAATCTGAGACAACTGTTTAATGTCATTCATTCTGAAGCTAGCACTCCATCCCCAGAAGCTTGATGCCGAATAGGCGTTCGATCGAATTGAGTGGGATTATCCGTTTCATACACTTCGTAGGTTTGTTTTTGGTCCTAACTTCATTCCTCTTGTCAAGCTCATTTACACTCATCCAACTGCTTCAGTTTATACCAACGGTATCTCATCTGAGTTTTTTTCTCTTCACAGAGGGACCAAAACAAGGGGATCCAGTGAGTCCGTAGCTTTTTGTTTTAGATATAGAGCCATTTGCCATAGCTCTTAGAAGCAATAATTGTATACAAGGCATCTCACGTGGTGGCCCAACTCGCACTATTTTGCTGTATGTCGATTTGTTACTGAATGCAACAAACCCCATCCATCTACCCCTGAAATCCTTAAAATCTTGCAGTAATTTGGAAACATTTGGATATAAATTAAATTCTACTAAAAAAAAACAAAACAACAACTGTCAATGTTGTTTCAAACTCCCTGAATGTTATATGCCACATTGAGGAATCCCACAGTGCCACCAGCTGATGTGATGCCTTAATCCCCAATACATATTCTCTAGCCTAGATAGATTTACTCATGCTGTTTATAAAGTAAACAACATTGTCCAAAAATAAAATTGACTATTATCTGCTTCTAATAATCAAAGAGATTGATGCAGGACAGATACTTACGTCTGGTCACTTTCTAGAGACTTTTGGATTTCCTGTAGAACTTCTGTAAGAAGCCATTAGACAAGTTAAATCTTTACATTAGTCATACAAGAGCTTAGTCACAGAGGGAAGCTGTTCACTATGATAGACATAAATTGAAACTTTCTTGGTGAAAATGTTTACTCTTGTTTCCAGTATAAAAGTATGTGATTAAATTTTTAACTAAAGAAGAGGGGAAAGGGCAAGCTAGAAAGAAAATAGGTTCTGCTATGAGGAAAGTTCGATGTTTCGTGATATTCTTTGCTCTCTCAAGCACTTACTTTCATCATTCAGCAAAGCGTGTTCCATAACACATCTAGCTGCACTTTCTAGAACACACAGGCAAACAAGTAGACCGTCATGTCAGTACATTCAGTCACAAGCATGGTGTGTGTGTATGAGTACACTCATACACACAGCATGATAAGTGTCATTTGGTATTAACCAAATGAGAAGCACAATTGAATACATGAACATTACTGAACAGCAACATTCAACTCAACTCAACACCACACCTAGACAACCACTACCAGCTAAAAGCGAAAACAGACTAAGATTTTTTGCTCCTTCCTTCTTCATTCCAATGTGTGTGAAATTAATTTACCTGCATCTTCAGAGTCTTGTGTACTTCTAGAGGAAGAGAGAACACAAATATATATGTGGTGTATTCCCTGAAACTTTGATCCAGAAAAAGAATTACTAAATAAGAAAAGTTATGTACCTGTGGGCTGATGAGGCTCCTTCAAGCTTTGGCTGGTGGTGGTTGAAGGAGACTGGATGAAGAGGAGCTTCAACCAGACAACGAGGTTCCACCAGATAGCGAGTTGATAAAGAGAAGCGTTCAAACTCAGACGGAGACATCAGGTAAAAGCCTGCAAAAAGGACACGTTCCTAGTGATTGGTAGCCCTGCTGCAGCTGTCTGAGTTTTGTATAACTTTGTTCTACCAACATTATTGGTCATTACAATTTTTTCCCTAGAACTCTGATTAACATACATTTTAAGTCTTGCAGAGCTCCCCCATGGAACTAGAGTCACAAGGAAGTCTAAAGTTGTCCTTAATGACTCAAAGCACCGTCTTTACTGTCATTACAGGTCGCTAACTTCTGCTCGCTGACACATGGCAATAAAATGCAACACAAAAAGCTAAAAAGTGTTCATTTGTCCCAGTTAGTGTCAGCCTCAAATAATTTGAGATGATAAACCCAAATAGAAACTGTAGTAGCCTGTGGGTGCTTTCACACCAGTTAGTTCGCTGGACTCGGTACGATTGGGGTCCAATTTTGCAACATTGTTGCAACTTTAAGCTGATGCGGTTTGTGTTCACATTACTCTTTTGACAAATGAACTTAACATTTTACATGTCGTTTATTCCCCTTGCGTGTGGTGGCGCTGTAGCAAGAATTGCCGAAAGAAAGTCCAAGAAAAAGACAAACAGGAAACGGATGCATTATGTCAGTCATTCCGTATTGGTCCAGCAGCAGATGCGGTGAACTCCCAGAAATAAACAGACTTAGCTCTGCATACACAGATGGATTGCGCTTGTCTTTTTGTTGGTGGTGGTCGCAATTTATTATATTTACATCGTTCATCAACCAAATCTCGATGAAGCACTGGATTTCCTCCATACTCTTTTTGACCACGATTCATTGTTGGCGCCAATGCTAACAAGTTACAACACAGAAACAGTGCCTCCCAGAGTGCAAAGCGCAGCATGGTACGGATCCCTACATAGAACAAAAAGGGCTTGTGGTGGAAAATTGTTATGCAATTAGGAATTAAGTGTATATTCTCTGCTTAGTGAATACATCTAGGGTAAAATGACAAGGTTATTGCTCCAGCTTAATGTTATGAGAAAGATATATGTGTCAGGTCACCAGAGAGACAGACGCCGGGGCAGTAAGATAACAGTCTGGCCTTCGGATGAGCTGCTTTATGCGTTGCTATGACTCGCGTGAAGCAGTTACTCTGGAGGCGGGGCGTGAAGGATGGAGAAGACATCTACAGAGATAAACAATGATTGCTGAATACTATTTAAGCGGTTAGTTAGAAAGGTTGGTTAGGGTGATGCACGAGTAACTCTGTCCCCTCTGTGTCTGGCCAGACATGTTTGAATTAAATACTTAAACGCCTTCCAGGACTCAAGTCTTCTTTATTATGGAAACCCTGAGATACTATTTTTTGCCATTACAGGCTTTTATCAGGAAGTTGGATCGAACTGAGGCTGATTTGTATTCACACCTGAAGTGAACCGCACCAGAGTCTGTTAGGAAGCGGATCGAGACCACCTCAAAATGTGGGTCTTGGTCCAGTTCGTCAGTCCGGACCAAAACTCACTGGACCAACCTGAGATGCCCAATGGTGTGGTAGCTTAAAATGTAATGATCCCAATTTTCCTCATGTGTGGATACAGCTTCCTGAGTTAACAGGAATGAACTGAGCATGTGATCTTGAGAGGACTGACTGTGGTCTCTCAGTTAGGAAGTTCATAATGTATAGACCGGTCACAGGGTCAAGGACAAACGGATCAGTGGACAGTGTTCTGGCATTCTCTTGTCCAGATGACCGGGTACTTAGTCAAGTGTGGTGGATACCGTATCTTCGGCGGACCAGTTGGGGCAGCCCGCAAACTGGTACTATTCAGTGTTAGAGGGATGCTCAGATCTCTCATTTCACTTGCCCATTAGAACATTTTATTATGAAGGTCAGTTGGACATAAGTCCTTACAGAAAGCAACACATTTTTGATGCTGGTTGTAGAGTTCAGAACTATCTGGGGACAGATGGTGAATGAGGACCAGGGGCCTTGCTTACGCACAAAACGGGGTCTGAAAATTACATAAGTCACTTTCTATGCAACTTTTTGATTTATAGAAAAAACTAACGAGTGTGAATACAGAATAGAAATGTAAATACTGCAATAACATTCCTGCATAATGCTGCACAATGGATGCGCAAGCACTCCTTAAAGATCACGCCAATGGCTGCATCCGGATGGGGAGAGTTTTTAAAAGACCATGAAGATTTCCTGGCCCATGATGACTGGTTGATCAGCTGATTTAGGATGCATTCACACCACCGCTGTTTAGTCCGCTTTAATCAAATGTGTTTGCCCAGAAAGTCTGATTTGTTTTGAAGTGAACTCTGGTGCAGTTTGATTGCATATGTAAATGCCAAGGAGGCCAGAGTCGCTCTAAAAGGAGGAAGCAGACTATGGTGCAGGGCATTCTAGATAAATGCAATCAAAACAATCGATCAACAAGAAATCTGCCTTGTTCTCTGCTCATTTCGAGCCTACTACTGCATCACATTTGTCTGGCACAATTAGCCATACACAACAAAACAATCCTAAAACTGCTAAAATCTGATGCAACTCCATCCTCAACAACTTTGGTCCATTTGACAAAGTGCAGCATGAAAACGAACCGCACCAGCTAGAAAAACCAACAATGTTGCAATTTTGCTCCCCAATCGAACTGAGTCTACCAGACTATCAGGTGGGAAAACCCCTTAGATTTCCTGGAGTAATCCCATTAGATACATGTGCTGAACAGGTCCGGTGTTAGATCGACCGACATGCCGGAATCATGCACCCTGGTGCCAATTAGCAGACATGTAGGCTGATATTTGTATGATACAATGAACAATTAGCATTTGGCAAGTTAAATATTTTCTATAATGTATATAAAATGCTGTCCAAAATTACTATCTGAAACGTTTGAGGATATTTTTGTTTTTACAGTATATAACGCCACAACTTTCAATAAAAAAAGTTTCATAATCTGGACGTGTGACGTAAGTGAAGGGAGTCGTATGCTGTGCACTGCCTGAGCTCAGTGTAGCGATTAGGCAATTATCTGGTAGAGCGGTGGTGTTATCAAGTCAGTGTGTTCACTAGTTTTGTATTGGGTGCATTTTTCTTAAAAAGGGTAAATTATTGTGTTTGTGGAGGCTGTACAAACCGCAGGCTGTCAGGACATTGAGTCCACAAAAACTAAAAACAGAAAAGGGGTCAATCTTCTGTTCCTGGGTGCATTTTATGCAGCTGCTTCGGCTACGAAAAAGCTGTCATTTGTGGCGCTCAGTTCAGACCGGAGGATTACCATCCCAGCGATGTGACGGAGTTCAAAAGGGATGCAGAAGCAAAGATCAGGTGCGACTGACACAAGGCACAGTACCTTCATAGCACACAACTTTATTGGCACCGCTGTCAGTGGCTGTTTCTGGGGCTGCAGCAGGCGAGAGATGAGGTCATGGATCCATCAATTTGGCTGCTAATAGCCAAATTTGTTGAAACAAAAATTAGATGCGACATGATGTGGGTTGTCAAATAAGCAGTACAAAAGGGGTATCAGGACAATGGGTACATTGCCTCTCTTTCTAAAGTGCTATACCCGTTATGTGAATTAACGAGTTTGAGACAACTTAGAAAAGCTCATTGTTTGTTATTGGCAAGGATCAATACGATATTAGCTGACAAATACTAGTGTTTGAACTAGTGTAGTGTACGAAATTGTGACATTAGCACACGAGTTTATGCTAACATTGGTCTCACCACGACACCTGCCCAACTCTCCACTGATTGTCCTGACACCATAGCTCTCTCTCTCTTCTTTGACCATTAATCCTTCCCCTGGCCTCTCTCTGCTCTCTGGGGCTCATAGTTGTATGGTTGTGGCCCATCATATGTGTAATTTTGAACATTTAAGGTTTCTTCAGTGTCTGATCCAGCTTTAAAATCCATTGTTTTCTATCGATGGAGCTGACTGGTCTCCCTTGGCCCACATCACTTCAGGTCTGGCAGAGGTTACATTTTCCCACAAAAACAACTGCAGAAGTCTAAATAATTTCTTTACGAGTAATTTTTTATTTAGAACCAGTTCCTAATATATTCCTCTAAACAGTGGTTTAAGGTGGGGTTTTACCTGCAATATGCTCTTTAAATCTGGAATATCTCAGTCATACCTGAGCACCAAATGTTTTGGATGGGATCATTAAACTGACAATTCGATCCATTAATTTTTCTTACACTGTCGGAGAGACGGGCCAACATGAAATCTTAATTTATAGCATTGTCCAGTTTTCCAAAGATAATCTAGTTCCTCCAGGATTTTGAGATGTTGTGATCTCAACTTAACGCAAATTCAGCCAATCGCGAATTCTGTACGTCTTACAATTTTATCACAACTTTAACGCATGTTTGATCAATTGCAATGCTCCTTATCTTATATCTGACGCCATCACATATCCTGTTTCTTATGTGAGAGGGAGTGACAGTGAAATATGTGGCATTTGCCGGCAAAAATCCCTGTCAAAAACCGTGCTATAGGCTACAGTTTCCTGATTCTCTATATGGGAGGTAAATTATTTTGAACAACATGCAATATTGTGGTGGAACACAAACAGAAGTTGTTAATTGACATAACATAATTTGAGGTTTCAACAGGGAGCAAGAAAATGTCATGCAGCGTTTAAAGCTGGGGTCTCCAAACCTGGTCCTCGAGAGCTACAGTCCAGAAGGTTTTAGATGCATCCCTCTAAAACCTGCAGGACAGTAGCTCTCAAGGACCAGGGTTGGAGACCCCTGCTTAGACAGGAACAGAGTAGGGAAGATTCATTGATCATTTTTAACAAATTACTTTAATGATCTCAAACTTTCTTCACATAATGATTGTTTATTCTGCGTAAAATCCACAGATCAACAGGATTATGTATTTGTACTCTGCATTGATCATTTATGGCAGAATGTGGGTGTCTAGGAGGCGGGACATGATCCAAAATCACCTGCATACATTTCTGATCAACCAGTCATCTTCATGGTCCAGGTGCCAGCACATTCATTGTGCAGCATTAGGAGTGTCACTGCAGTATTTATATTTCTACTCATCACATTTAATTCACAAATAACTGCAATTGATATATAATCTGAAGACGTACATATTAATATACTGTGAATTAAAATATTGCCTCGTTTCCACTAAGCGGTCTGGACTGGCACGGTCCGTCTTTTTGTCTGTTTCCATTGTAAAAGTGGCACATACCGGTCCATTAATGGTCCCCCTTCAGATGTAGGTCCACAGGACAATGGTCCGATTCGGTTAGTGCGGAGCAAGTGGCGTCACATAATACAGTCCTTTGATTGGATAAACTCAAACACTGCAATAAGTTTAAACGTCACCCGCGCGACAACTTTACACACCGGTCCTCTGTTCAGTACATTGACGTCGTAAGGACAAAGTCGCATGGAACCTTGTAATAAGGTTTTATATTATTATTGATAGGATCTTTTCTCTTTATTTCATTAGGCTATCTCCTTTTATCTATTTATCATTTTTTTATCCCCTTTTTTACTCTTATGCATCTGTATGCATGTGTACACATTCTTATATTTATTTATATTTCTGCATTTATTTCCTACTGTACAGCACCTTTGTTTTTAAGCAAGCTTTACAAATGAGTTCCGTGATCTATTAGACTAAAGGCTTTAAATCCAAAAGAAGTTGTTAAACCTGTTTGGAAGAGAAGCATTGCTTTCCTCAGCCTCGAGGTGTGGTTTTGTGAGCTGGTAGCAACTTTTACTCCCGGATACACCAATCTGGTTATCCCTGTGTTGCAGAAATACCTCTATATTTTTTTTGAATATGCACATCTTTCTATATTGGTCCCTTATAAAATAGTAAATAGCCTTCAATCTAGTCTATGCTTCTCAGTCAGCAAGTTTGCATCCACATGCGCACGTATTGACGGAGACATTTTCCTTTTATACTTCTCCGTTGGTGTGTCAGTGTGTTGCAAAGCATTTCTCCACCAAGAAAGCATGGGGTGCAGACCTTTTCTGGCGGGTCTGCCTACCATTGCAGTGACTTCTCTGGTCGATAACAGTTAATTTCAGCTTGTAAACGCATATTCACTGAAGGAGCAATGGCCGACAGAGCGAGTTTCGATTGAGCTGGAAAGCTTTTTTACTAGAAGCGCAGCTCATTGAATACTCCAAGAACGCATGTAAACAAACAGTGTTTTGTTTTGTTATTCTCTACACCTACTGGGGTTCCATATTGCCATATTAGACAAACACATATTAGATAAACTGGCGATGCAATATAAAGCATCTAGCGCCTAAAAGCTGCATTGACAAATAATTACATCAACTACAGGGCACCGTGCTGGTGAAATGACCTTTGGCTGACCAATCACAGATGTGTGCTCTCCATTGTGTTCGACGGATGGTTTAAAAATTGGGCTCTACTCTGTCTGTACTTGCATGCAGGTCGAAGTGCCCTTGTGTTGAAGAATAATGGCACTGTGTCTCCACACCTCCGCAGATGGAGAAATGGCGTTTCTTTTGAAATGGTAGACCTTGCAGAATAGGGAGCAGTTGTAGTATAAAGCATTAACAACAGTGCTCAAATAGGTAACAGTAATTCCGTGAAACACAATCACTCCCCACAATAAGAAACTAGCAGCAGGTGCATCTTCCTATGACAAAGATGAAAAAGGCTGGGGGACCTATGCATGCCATTGCACAGACATCAATGTGTAACGTAGAAACGCTACATGCTTGCCCAGTTTGAGGGATTGCTGAAGGATTGCTGTGGTTGGAAAGTCTGCTCAACCTCACGACAATGACTGACGCAATCTGCTGGGATTCCTTAAATAGGAAACTTTTTAACTGATTGGAAAGTTTGTACAAATGTATTGAAATGACTTCTTGTTAAGTGCCTTGAGATGACATCTGTTGTGAATTGGCGCGATGTAAATAAACTGAATTGAAACATTTATCAATAGAAAATCATTCACAACTGGAGCACTTTACATTTCCGGAAAGAATTTACAATATGGCAGTAGCAATGATCTCTGCTACAGCCAACTTTTTTTGGGAGAACATTAATAAGAACTTCTTAATTGTCAAATATAAGGGAGATTCAGATTGTTAATGGCTGAAATCTTTTACATTGTTCTAAATTTGACAAAGTAAATATTTGGCGTGTATAAAAAATAGAATCAGCATCTCAGCAGGTTTTCTGAGCAGGGAATCAATAGTGAGTGAAGTGTGTTTACCCTGGCCTTGCTTGGTGAAAACACAGGAGGCGATGCCACTGACATCCTCCCGCCGGATGCAGGGGTACCGAACCTGCATTTTAACGTGCGGCAGTGACAACACATGCACGTCACCCTGATTGGTCAGAAAGACCAATCCGCTTTCGCCGTAGTCCTCTGTTCGGCTGCTGCCAAACCAGGCCACACCCACCCTCCGCACTCTGGATCCATCCACAGCAGTCAGCTTAAGCTTCATCTTAGTGCTCACCTTTGGGAGAGTGAAAACCTGAACACAGAAATACAGCACACTTTTCAGCAACAAAGTTGAAGACAAATTAAGTTAATATCCAGCAACATCAATCCTTAAAGAACCTCTACACACAGTTCAGGCTGCTACTATCAAAAAGGAGGTTCACTTCTGCCCAAAGGGCAAGATCAAACCATTTTTTGAGGTCCTTTATTCCTTTAGCCGTTTTGTTTTTAAATGATTCTAAATAATTTGTGCTGCTTATAGCAATAATATAATTTAGTAATTATTGTGTGTTCCTGTGAGTGTTACGGTTGAGTGGGATTTTTGTCGACTCTGCTGCTAATGCATTGCCCCCCGGAGACAGAGTATTTTCAAAGGTCACATTCACTCGTTTTTGCTATAAATTTGCTGTGGTCTCCAGCATGAATGAATGCCTTATGAGCCGTTTTACATGGAATAAATGCTCTGGCGCTCCTGTTTTTTCAGGAGGTTGCAGTTTGTCAGAGGAGTGGGTGGGGGAAAACGTCAGGATCGTGAGTCCAACTCATTCATGACATGCAAAAGTCTAGCCTCTGATTGGCTAACAGCAATGCAACTCTTATGCTGCCTTAAAAGCAAATAATTAAATTACTTTGCTGGCGGTGTTCCAAGACACATTCCAACAGTTTCTTCATCAGCTTCTCTTTGGTAAAAAAACAAAACGCTGATGTGCTATGTCCAAAAATAAACCAAGCCCAACCCTTTTCTGCAATGCTGTTGAGTTGCTAACAGATAGCTTTGTTGCTAATAGTTAGCTTCGGCTTCTAGCTTCTACTAGCAGAGACAAGCTCTGCTCTCTCCAGGCTGCAAAATCAGCATTCTCGTGGGTGGTCGCAAACCAAGGTAAGTAAGATCCTGAACTGGAAAAATAAAAAAGCTCTTAATATTAATCAGTATAGAAATCTCTTGTTGGACCATATTGGTCTTGAGACCGCCTCTGGCTCCATATCTGATCAATCTCTCTGGGCTCCTTTGATCGGCTCCATCACCTAGTGGGGGTGGGGGGCACTTGGTTTTGTCGTTTGGGACACTGTTGCTGATGTGGGGGTTTTGGGGTTGGAGGCGTCTGGGGGGGACCCCGGGGGGTGGGATCACTGGGCGGATGGGGCGCTGGACGTCGTGGCCGGCCTGGGGTTGGGCTTTGGGTGGTGACTCCTGATGGCTGCATGCGGTGCCTTGGGGGGGTTGCACTGGCGGACATGGGTTACTGGCCTGGTGGCCAAACTCAACCTGGGTGTCTAGTGTCTTTTGTGTTTTGAGAGTAGAGCGAATGTCAGGGTGGGTTTAGTTCCCCTTCTGGGATGGGGCTGGGGGGACTGCCTTGGGGTCCGTGGGGCTTTGTGGTGCTGTGGCCGTGGGCCCCGGGTCGAACGTGCCATGGCCTCCCTCCCCTGGTGGATTCCGGTGAACAGCGGTGCCTATTGGGGTCAGTGGGGGAGCTGGCTCCCTGGGAAGACATTTTGTCTCCCAGTCCTTCCCTCCCCATCCCTGGACACCTCTGTCCACCCGCTCCATCACTTTACCACTCATATAGGGTCTTGGGGCATGGGCACATCACTGGGCTATCCCGCTATCCCGTGGTGTCCTGGGTCCCAATTTTAATATACAACTTAGACACTCCCACTTATAACATTCTCACACGACACATATGTAGGGACTTTGGGGTGGGCACACTTTTCGGCATCCAGAGGGGGAGCGGTATAATCAGTTAAACCAAATATAGACACTGAGGGCTCGGGGTGGGGGATGTGTGGCTGCCTTCCCCACATCCCACCCCTCTGTTTTAAATGCACATTATAACAACACGCATCAACACCATACTCGAGCGGGAGGATGGAGGCTAGGGGTCTTTTCACACCCCTGTTCGCTACGGGCCATCAGCGGTTGGGGTCCGGAGGAGGAACAGGCGGTCTGGTCGGGGTCCTGGGCTGTCGGGCTGCTTTGCCACTGTGGGGCCCTTGGCGGTCTGCTTGTCTCCGTCCTAGAAGGTAGGGGGTCCACCTCCCGGGTCCGGGGGCTGGTGGCTCTACTGGGGCATCGGTAGCTGGACCTGGGAGCATAAAGTGTGCATGGGGTGTGTGAGTGAGGGTACAGCGTCATTTTTTTTGGGTGTCTTGGTGAGTCAGTGAGAATGTATGGGTTTAAGAGGGAGGGAACGTATGACTGTGTCTTTATGTCTTTCTCTGCCTGTCAGGTTGGATCTTGGTCTGCCCCCTCGCCTGGCGCACCTAAGGCCTTACATTTAATGGGGGGCCTATTTCCCCTCCGTCACTCCCCGCCGGTGACGGGGGGCCCCTGCCTGCCGGTGCGCCGGTGGTCAATCCGGTTCGGACCTGGTGCGTGCCTGGGAGGGCCGGTGTGTCGGTCGGCCGATGCGCTGGGCCGATATCTTCCTTTGGTTGGTTGGGGCACCTCTTTTAGAGGTGCCAGGTTTGGGATTGTTGGGTGGTGCCTGCTCGGTGGCTCGGCGGGATGCGGATCCGGCGTCTCTGCTCGTTTGATCACCTGTTCTGTGTGCACCGTGCGTGGCCGGTTCATTGGCGGGTTGGACCGGCCCTGGCCCTCGTTGGATGCCTGGTCTCGGCGCCCTGCGTTGCGCGGGATCGGGACCCGGGAGCTGGTACAACTTGGCATCCAGATGCTGGCTGAGCCCGGCCTGGGGATGCTGTCCATCCCCTGCGGCTATCGGTGGGGCGCTGGGATGTTGGCGGTGGGGATTGGCCTAGGGTGGAGTGCAGTGCCGGGGGCCCCTCGTCGGCCGGTCCCTTGTCGGGTCCCTGCTGGGGGGTGGGGTGCCCCTGGGCCCCAGCTCCCCCGGTCCGCTGACCGGCCCGCCCTGGCGCGGCCGGTTGCCGGCGGGGCCAGAGGGCTCGTCACTGCTGCCCCCCGGGCCCCTGCCTAGTGGCCGCTGGATGTTCCCCTGGGGTTCTCCTTTGCTCCTCTCTTGGGGGATGCGGTCGGCAGCGCCTGGGGCTCTGGCGGTCCTTTGGACGTCTTTGCTCTGATCTCCTTCATGTCTGCATCGATTCCTGGGAAACGGATTGATGTCTTCTCACACCAACTATCGAACACTCTTATGGAGAAACCTTATATGCACCAGCATGCTAACACACACACATAGATGTGGGGTCTCTGGTGTTTAAGGAAATATTCTTGGGCTGAGGTCATCATTACTAGAGCTTGATTCATCGGTACCATGAGTTTTTCTGTGACATTGTTGTTGTATTTTTATATCCATTTTTGTGTGATGTGGTTGTGTAATTCTTAGTTCACAATATTTGGTTGGTTTTGTCGATGTTCCTTTTTCGTGTTTTGTTTTTCCCCCTCTCTCTGCCATCCTGTGGGTATGGAGGCAGACTTCAATGTCTTCCTGTGTTTTCTTTGTTCCCCTTCCTCTCTTGTATTTTCAACTCACCCTCTCTAATGACATTTTGTTTCCTACCTCTCTTCATCTTCCTTCTTTCTTCTTCTCCTTAATTTTCCGTCTCCGTGTCCATAACATCAGAAAATAAAAACCCCAACAATTCATAATAAAGATTTTTCACACATATATCAAGTGGAGTACTATAGCAAAAGCTGTACTGCTCCGCTTGTGAAAGTAAATCTGTTGGGCTTCTACTTGGTACTCAGACACCAATTCTCAGCTCCACACTGCCAAACAGGAAACGTTTAAATAAAAAAATAAAAATAAAAAAGTGTGAATACAAATTTTCTCTCTGACGTAGAAGGAACAGGTTCTTTCTGACTCGCTTGTTTTGCCGTCTGTTTTCTTTGTGGCGAATGCAGGTAATGGGGCTGGAGAAAAGTTTCACGTTCAGCATGCATATGCAGCTCAGAGTGACAGATGGTATTTCACAAAGAACAAGTATGACAGTTTTTCTAAGTGAATTAGACCTTTAATTCAATAGTTGCAAGTAGATTAAATATTTATACTAGAGATGATGCATTTACAGGCAAAACTTAAAAAATTTGAATATCGTGCAAAATAAAAATAATAATGGCTTGCATTTATATAGCGCTTTTTGAGACCCTCAAAGCACTTCACAACTCCATTATTCATTCACTCTCAGATTCACACACCGGTGGAAGTAAGCTACGATCGTAACCACAGCTGCCCTGGCGCAGACTGAGTGAGGCTGCCATATGCCATAGGCCCTCTGGCAAAAGTTCATTTATTCACAATCTCAGAAAATTGCATTACATGAAATCAGTAAAACAAGGAGTTTAAGTAGAGAAATATCAGACCTCTGAAAATTATCATCATGCATATGTACTCCTATTTGGTTTGTGCCCCTTTTACATCAATTACTGGTTCAATACAGCGTGGCATGGATGCTATGAGCATGTGGCACTGCTGAGGTGTTATGGAAGACCAGGATGCTTCAATACCGACCTTCAGCTCTTCTGTGTTGTTCCGTCTCATGTCTTTCATCTTTCTCCTGGCAAGTTCCCATAGATTCTCAATGGGGTTCAGGTCAGGCGGGTTTGCTGGCCAATGAAGCACAGTATATCCATGGTCATTGAACCAGGTTTTGGTACTTTTGGCAGTTTGGGCAGGAGCCAAGTCCTGATTGAAAATGAAGTCAAGATCTCCATAAAGCTCATCTGCGGAAGGCTGTGGACACATCACACTGGACTTCAACCATCTTGGATTGTGTGCCTCCCTGTTTTTCCTCCAGATTTGGGACCTTGGTTTCCATATGAGATGCAAAATTTGCAGTTCTTTTTTCTTTACCCCAGGTAAGACGCTTCTGTTGTTTTTTATTACGACATTTGAAGCCCATGTGAAGGATCTGATTGTGTATGGTGGCTCTTAATGCTCCAACTCCAGCTTCAGTCCACTCCTTGTGAAGGTCCCCAACACTTTTGAATTGCCTTTTCCTGACAATCCTCTCCAGGCTGTGATCATCCCTGCTGCTAGTTCACCCTTTTTCTTACACACGTTTCCTCTGCACAAACTTCAATTAATGTGCCTTGATACATCACTTTCAAAACACCCAGCTACTTGTGCAATTTTAAGCTTTTCCTCCTTATGGAGTGTGTCAATTATGGTTTTCTGCAAAACTGTCAGGTCAGTAGTCTTCCCCATGATTGTGATTTCTACTGAACCAGACTAAGAGACCATTTAAAGGCTCAGGAACCCTTTGTAGGTGATTTGGGTTAATTAGCTGATTAGAGTGTGACAATTTGAACCCAAAATTCCTATTTTTGAGATTTTGAATTTGGGGTTTTCATAAGCTGTAAGCCATACTCATCAAAATGATAACAAATAAAGGATTGAAATATCTTACTTGGCAGGTAATGAGAATCCCATTAATTTCACCTTTTAAGTTAATTTGCAGAAATAATTAAATTTTTGCATGATGTTCACATTTTTTTTTGTTTCACCTGTATTTTTCATCATGAAAATTATTTTTTTTTTTTACTTGGGCTAGAGATTCCGTAAAAAACACGAGGGACGAACAACCAATAGGGATTCTTCGCCGAAAAAGTACCGATGTTAGTTATTTGCTGGTGCGAGAGCTCATGCTTATTCAGTTCTTTCAAAGAGGCATCCGCTTTTCCACTGACACAACTCCAGTTGGTGCTGCGTCAAAACTTCATTTAAAGCACTGCAACATGTTGGGGATCCTTTTTCCACAAATTAACTGAACAGACTGGATTTCTCAGCATTTCTAGTTGTGACCCCAACCCATTCCCATTGGGCATGGCCAATGATGACATCACAAAGTTTATAAAAGGGGTCAGAAGCAACCGACCCCTAGTCTTTTCTGGCGTTGCTCGGCAATGCAAGGAGACACGCTATTCATCCATGAATCCATGTGACTTCTGACCTGCAGGGCGGGAAATAAACCACTTTTAACACTTTAAAAGTACAACCGTCTGCCCAGCGTCTGTTTGCGTACCAAGCCCTGGGTGCGATTAGAATTGTATCAAGACAATTCTTTACGACGTCTACTTGCAGTCGTCTGGCCTGCAACTGGGACCATGGTCCCGAAGAACCCTGAGCAAGGTTTCTTTTGTCCCCTTTGCTTAACTACGGACATATTTTGCTCCCCTCTTTGTGGACTGGACCTCCCTCAAACCAAAGTAGGACTGAACCACTTCATTTATTCTAATCTTGTCTGGTCAGATTAATAAGGAAAATATAGTTCATTGTTGGTTAAATTGTTTTTAAGCGCTAAAACTGTTATCGTCATTTATCGTCGTCGCACGCATACGTTTGTGAGCTTTTTTATTTGCTATGCGTTTTAAACTGGTTTTAATTTCATTATTGTTCACGGTGTTTTGAATTTATAACTTTCAGAAGAGACTGGGTGTCTGGGACTACAAGCGCTTCTCAGGCAGAAGCTGGTGCCCCAAACATTAATTAAAATTTAACTTCATCAACAATTATATTCATATTAAATTATTGATCATAATTATTGATGGTTATGTAAACCAGATAAAAATTCGCTCACTCTGTATGCCCACATGGGGAGAAGAAAAACAACTTTAACAACGGACGAGTTCATCGTGCTCTTACAAGCGCTGCCTTTGTGCTTCCACACTTTGCTGGATTTGCAGAAGTGTGTACCCAAGATATTTTAGATTATGTCCATTTTCCATAGCTACGAATAAAAAAAGTATTTGTGCGTTTTACCTCGCTAAGCTAAGCTTTTGTTATCCCTCCCCAACACCTTGGTTGCATCACCATGTCGGCGGGGGAGAAAGCGGTTCTTAGCCAGCACCACTCTAGCCCAGCAATGAGTAGGTGCTAGATTAGGCACCGGTTTGGAAGCAAGAAAAGGGTGGTTTGGCAGTGGAAAACCTAAGAACTAGTTCCAAGTCAGGGTCTGAACTAGCTTTGGACCAAGCTCAGGGGAAAAAAGGCCCCACGTTTACAAAGTTAGACTACTAGACTGTACTATTTGAGAAGATAACAGAAAAAGAGAAAGAAACAACCCTCTTGATGAATGTTTAACTGTCGATTAATATACAAAAAAGCATGCTGATGGCAATATGAAATACGTTCAGCATGACAAACATTTTGGTGACTGGGTCACACCATTCAGACAAGCTTTGTGCCAAGCAAAAAGTGGTATGGCCCAGGTTAAACACGGATAAGGACAAGAAAGTTCAGTTTCCGAATAATACCAGTCTGACCACATATCCCTGGTTCTCCAACCAACTTTTACCACTGTCAGGAGAAACATATGTTTTTTGGGGATTTTTGATTCTCATTAAAACACTTTCAAAATCATATTTCTGCTGTAAAAAGCTAACTGTATGTGTGTCTCTACATATATACACCAGGGTGCAGGGGCATCTCCAGCCTTTAAGAAGTACCTAGGCTTAGCCTGGACAAGATGTGATTCTTTTTGTAAAGAAAAAAAAAGGACATCAGTCTTTCTTCACCTGCTTCTGTTGGTCTCCCTTTTCTCTTCTTTACTTTACAGTACCCCCTTTGTCTTTGCTTTTTCCATCTATGTCCTTCCACCAGTGAACTACCAAAAATTTAGCATTAGTTTGCTAACAAACAAAGTACATATACCATCATTCATATACTATTCACCTATTGCTGTCTCTCTGTCTTTATCTCTCTTCTCCTTCTCATCACTTAGACTAACCAAGACATCAACAATGATGGTAGAAGACCGTTTGGCTCTGTCAATAATGCCATATCGGTAAACGAGCATATAAGGTGAAGCAAAGCTTTACTTATTTAATTTATTATGTTTTCAATTATGCACTATTATTGACCCATTTCGAGTAGCCTAATAGTTAATTATGATAACTGGAATTAAGACCTCTTCTGATTCATTATCTATAAACACATTAATTATTTAAACTGGTCCTGTCCGGCAGTGTGGAGCTCAGAATTGGTGTCTGAGTACCAAGTAGAAGCCAGACAGATTTACTATCACAAGCGAAACACTACAGCTTTTGCTTTAGTACTCCGCTTGTTATATATGTGTAAGAAATCTTTAATATAAATTACTGTGGTTTTTTTGTTGTTTTTTTGATGCACCAGGGACACAGACGGGAAATAATGGGGAAGAAAGAAAGTAAGTAGATGAAGAGAGGTAGGAAAAAAAGTTTAAGAGGGAGAGGGTGAGCTGAAGATATAAGAGAGGAAGGAGAACAAAGAAAACATCCCATTCCACCTCCACGCCTGCAGGACGGCAGGGAGAGGGAAAAAACAACAACAAAACATTCAAACAGTGAAAACTGAGAACTACACAACCACAACCAACAAATAAATATATGAATATAATAACAGCATCACTGAAAAGCTCATGGTATCGATTATTACAAGATTTAGTAATGGTAACCTCAGCCCAAGAATGCATCTGTAAACACCTGAATCCCCACACCTGTGTGTTTGTTTGTGTGTGTGTGTATGTTTGTGTGTGTGTGTATTCCCTGTGCATATTAGGTTTCTCCATACGAGTGTTCAATAGCTGGTGTAAGGAGCCATCAATCCACCTCCCAGGAATCGACGCAGACACGAAGGAGACCGGAGCCATAGAAACCCAAAGGACCCCCAGAGCACAGGAACCCCATGCGGACCAAGGGAGCAAGAGAGGAGCAGAGGAGAGCCCTGGGGTAACATCCAGGAGCTACAATGCAGGGACCCGGGGTGCCGCAACGACGAGTCCACAGGCTCTGCTGGCAACCAGCTACGCCAGGGCGGATCCAGCCATTAGCCCTGAGGCCCAGAGGCCTGAGGGAGCCCCTTCCCCCATCTGGGATCCGACAAGGGCCGCCAAGCTGCAGGGGTGATGGTCAGCTAATGGAAGACATGCGCCGCCACCACCCCAGGACAATCGCCACAGCCAACATCCCAATGGCCCCCCCGCCCCATGCTAATAGCTCCAGCGGACGGACAACATCTCCAGGTCAAGACCAGCCAGCACCCAGACACTGAGCTCAACCAGCTCCCGAATCTCACTCCTGTACACCGCAGTACACCAAGCATGCAACCAAGGTGAACCAAACCCACCAATTAACTGACCAAGCACGAAACATACAGAACAGAAAACCAGTGGGAGACGCCGGACCCAACCCCCGCCAAGCCACCTGATGGCTACCACCAAACAATGCCCAAAGCGGGACCAGTTTGGCACGGCGGCCAACCGACACCCCGGTCCACCCAGGCCCTCACCAGACCATCTGTTCCTCCTCCCGGAGCCCAACCCCTGATGGCCAATAGTGAACAGGGGTGTGGAAAGACCCCTAGCCTCCCTCCTGCCGCCAGAGTATGGTGTTGATGCGTGTTAACAGAGGGGTGGGATGTGGGGAAGGCAGCCACACAGCCCCCAACCCGAGCCCCCAGTGTCTATATGCAGTTTAATGGTGGGTACCGACAACAGAGGTGAAGCTGATGAACAGCTCCTTCTCTGGCTGCCATAAAGCCTGCCCACCCTCAAGTCCCTACATGTGTGTCTCATGAGAATGTTATAAGTGAGTGTGTAAGGTGTACAGTAAAATTGGGACCCAGGCAGCCACGGGGTAGCGGAGATGGAAACCCCTCCCCACACCCCAGTGATGTGCCTATTCCCCAAGGAGCTATGAGTGGTAGAGTGATGGAGCGGGCTGACAGAGGTGTCCGGAGATGTGGAGGGAAGGACTGGGTGACAAAATCCTTTTCCAGGGAGCCAGCATCCCCACTGACTCCAAAAGGCACCCCCGCTCACCAAGATCCACCAAGGAAGGGAGGCCCTGGCACGTCCACCCCGAGGTCCTGGCACGTCCACCCCGAGGTCCATGGCTGCAGCACCACAAAGCCTCACAGAGCCCAAGGCAGTCCCCTGGCCCCATCCCAGAAGAAGATCTATACCCACCCCGACATTCGGTCAACTATCAAAGCACAAAAGACAGACACCCAGGTTGAGTTCTGCCTCCCCTCCAGCCAAGTGCACCCCCTAGGGCAGGAGTGCCCCGTTCCAGTCCTCAAGGGCCGGTCTCCAGCCAGTTTTAGATGAGTCTCTGCCCCAACAAAGCTGATTCAAATAGTCCAACTACATCCTCAGCATGTCAAAGTTCTGCAGAGGCCTGCTAATGAGCCATCATTTGATTCAGGTGTGCTGAACCAGATAAAGAACTACAACATGCAGGAGACCAGCCCTTGAGGACAGGGATTGGGCACCCCTGCCCTAGGGGGAGAGCACTTGCAGTTAGATAGTAACAGCCTCCCAGCCAATAAAGGAGGCCCCCAGCACCACCCATGCATCCAGTAACCCAAGTCCGCCAGTGCAAGTCAGGCTGTCCAAGGTTTCCTTGTCTAGTTTGTTTTATGGAGAAATACAATAAAATGTTTTTTTTTAAATGATTGGATAAGTAATATAGCGGGATACTGGTAAAACAAGCTGATAAATTCGAGCCAAATATAGCAAAGTTCTCACGAGATCTCAGCTGCTCTCACCAGCTTTGTTTCATCTCCCTTTCCCTCTCCCTCTATAACACAATGTTAAAATAATTAAATGTTACCAGTTCACATTCCTAATGATGATGCTGAAGCTGCAGCTACAGCTACTGCAGGCTCCTTTATATCATCTCTCCTACCCTCTACAAAATCATGACGTCCAAATTATGTGAGCAAAGTATAATTATCATAAACTAATTATACAGAATACCAACTAACTATCTTTATGTGAACTATTGGGTTACATCCATTCATGATGTATCAGGAGTAAAGTGTTTACTTGGTTATCACAAAAACATTCTATTCAAATAACTGACCCATTTGCATGTTTGATTGGAACAGCTCTGCTGCTGCTGGCTCCTTCTATGTGATTGGATTAAATAATTTTGTTGAAGGAAGCAAAGATGAGTTCCAAAGTGTGCAACAAACCTACAGAAAACAAGTCACATGTATTCTAATACAATTACATAATACAAACAACTGGACAACAAAAACAAATCAACATGTTCAACGACAAGAATGGAAGCATTCAGCCTTCCTGTCTAAAGCAGCAGTTCTCAAATTGGGAATACTGTGAAGTTCTGCAGGAGGTACTTAAAGAAATGATCAGAGCTACAAAAAATTTTTTTTTTAAACAAACAAAATAATCAAATTTTATAGCCAACATTGCTATCTTATATCTGATCATTTTTTTCTTGCTTTTTTATTGAGCCTGCTCTGTAATTTTAAAGTGATTTTTACTTTTGTATTAGTAATTTTTCACAAAGGCCAGCAATTCAGCCTTGGACTGAGTTTAGAGGATGCTGAGGTCACAAACTTTATGTGGCTTTCAGATTTGCTCAATAACAGTGCCTAGAACGTTTTTTGGTGACCAAGCAGGTCTACCAAGCCTTACATAACCAAGTTCAATGCAAAGCATCAGATGCAGTAGTGCTGAACTCTTCAGCACCGGGATGCATTCTCTGTAGAGACAAATCATGCCTGACAATCCAACGAATGATTCTTGGATTGGCTTGGTTTCAGGAGAACGACATTTGCCAATTCTTGACACAATGCAGTCTAAGTTTGGTAGAAAGGGGTTTATTGTGGGAGGATGCTGGGAATCCATGTTAGTTTACCATTAGATAAACAAAAGGGGTTACTTACTTGCCTTTCTTAACTACCGGGTGTTCCCCTGAGTAGATAATGGATAATGACGGAGCAGTTCTATCAGTTAAAGGTATGCAGACAGACAACATTGACAAACAAAAAAGATCTGAAAGTCTTGGTAGGCCCAGATAAGCCTGCTAGAGCTCAAGGACGGCACATCTTGAAGATGCTTCCACATGATGTGACTAGTAAAACTATCCCAAACTCTGAATGTTCAGGTGACAACTTGTCAAGCCACCAATATCAGGACACATACAGGATGATGCGTTTGTTAGCAAACCTCAACTAACCTTTACCAAAAAAAAAAAAGGTACAGTTTTTTCACATTCGGCTACAGAAAATCCTCTAACCCACCAAAAGAAATCTAGTTTTGTCCCGATTCAATCATGTAAAATCAGCCCAATTACGTGATTTTCAAATGATTGGAATCAAATGGAAAAGATAGGATATAACCTTATGAAACAACAAGGATGACATTTTAAATTAATCTTGAGATAGAGATTGTCAAACGTTAAGATAATGGTTCAGTTTTAATTTTATTAGGTTCCAGTACATCAATATTAAGTGTTGCAGCAATATTATACAATTTACGGCAGGTGGGGAATTCAGACAACATAATAGTGAGCATTTGGCTAATAGGCTAATGCAGGGTAAACATGTCGCCACAGGAGAGCAAAATGGTCAGCAGTTTGGACACATTTTAAACTGGACAGTGAAGTAAGTGCAACAGCCACTTGCATTGTGTGCAAATTGGGCATTTTGTGTGGTGGAAAAGACAGCTACATTCAACACTACGAATCAGATTTGCCACCTTAAAAACAAACCCTGCTGAACACCCCGAGTTCACTGCAGCAACTTGCCCAAAAACATTGAAACAGCTATCACTGAACCATTGATAAACATGAGAAATTGTTTAAGGAGAGCAAGAAGGTCATAAAGATCACTGCCAAGATGACTGGATTTATCGCACTGGATGACCAAGTGTGTCTGTGGTTGCAAACGTCGGATTTCGGAGTCTCCTGGAGCACGTGGAGTTGCTTTCTTGTCACTACTTTACAGACAAAGCTCTGCTGGGCATTCAGACAAGCTACGTGACCACCTGCTAGTCCTTTTATCAAGGGTGGCTGTTTTGGAGTTTACTGTTAAGCATTCACACTATTGTGTTTCTGTTTCTCTTTATTATTATTATCATCTATTTATTCCACTTTATTCCGCCAGTTTTTGCTGTTTAAAAACTTCAGCATACTTTCAGCTATTTCAGCCCTTCTGGTATCATAACTTTCAGCTTATTCTGGACATTGCTGCTATGCCATTTTTAAGTAATTGAATTTTTATTGAATTTTTGGTCCCATTGAAATGAATGGTGAGTCCTGAAAATTCTACAAAAACTTTCGCCTCTTTCAGCTTTAATAGCTCCTGCATACTTTCAGTTAGAAACATGAAATCAAACTTACACTTAGTCACAAAAGATTGGGCTATTACAGTATTATTCAGAATTTCTATATCTTTTTTTGAGATTTGATAGATTAAAAAACATTCAAATTTTTCAGCTCTCAGGCTTTTTATAATGGGTTGTCCCAGCAACGGCTCAGAGTGTGCACTCTAGTTTTCAGAAGTTCTTCTGACTTCAAACAAATTCTTGTCACTCATTCAGCTTTCATTATTTTGCAACAAAGTAAAAATAAGATGGTAGGAAAGATTGTTAGCTTTAAGCCAATGTGACTACCAAGCAGCGATTTCAACTCTCTTAAGCACTTTACAGTCCAACTTTATACATTTTTCCTTCATCTGAAGCTTCAAAAAGGAGATTTTCAGCTATTTCAAATTATTTTCAACAATTTTAAGAGCATTTCAGGCCAATAAATTCAGCATTCACACAGCTGTTATGCAAATTCAGCTTTTCTAGTTTCCATTCATTTTAATTAAAATTCAATCCGAACAAACGCCATCACACATCGAGCAGATTAAAAAAAGTTACATGGATTAATTATGAACATTTCCCCTGTTGTGGCCTGAATGCGCTGCACGGAACTGATCTCCTACTTGTCTGTAATGGAAGCTGAATCCGCGCTACGGTTTCACACTGGAGACTGGAATTCAAAGCCACTGCCAATTCAGTCAAGTTTTGAAATCAGGGAACATTTCTCCAATTGAAATGATCAGAATTCTACACAACGTTTTGCACTAGTGTAAATACAGACTATTTATATGTAGTATTTTTACTGCCCTTTTATATTTATTACGTGTATACTTTTTTTTTTTTTTACCCTTGACATGTAGCTGCTACAAGAGATGCTGCCAAACGAAATTTCGTTTTATTGTTATACAATGTAAGCTTCTATTCTTCTGAAGAACTCCCTGAGCAAGGGCTTTTCTGTTCGCTTAAGCAGGAGAAAATTCTGCACCATGCGCTTCTTCTGCATCAGTGGTTTAGCTGCAGCAATCTGTCACCGCTGGTCAGTGTATAGTGCAGTCATAGTGAGCTCCCGGATAGGGAGAGGCATAGAGTACAGTGTCCAAGTCTGAGATGATACTCAGATTCTCTCATGGGAATCTTTTATTGAATCATTCCGTTACCTGAACTCTGTGCGTAAAGTTCAAAATGACTGCGTGTCTCCACCAAGTGGTCAGGGGTGGGAATTGTAATTGTCAGATTTCATCACCATTAGAAAAAAAAAAAACAATGTCAAATACGGAAATCACAGCAAGAAAATCATTATTATGATTCTACTGTCCTACCATGAGGATGGCATAGCTATACAGCAATCCATTTCTATTCTTTTTACAAGGTCCACTCCAACACCGCTGCACAGTTTGTGTGTGATGTGTTCCCCTCTGACCTTAAACTGCTCCTCAGAGATGACCAACAGATGATGTGGGCCAAGCATGTCAGGTGAGCGAGCCAGGTCATGGGCCATCTCTAGTGGCTCAGGAAGAGGAGTCCCGTGACCATCCAACACCACGATCCCAACCACTGGTGCACGGTGCATCAGCTGGATCTCCTTGGCTGAAATAAACCTGATAAACATCATACACCCAGAAGTAAGAGAACAGAGCTCAGTTCTGTAAAAACACTCACCTGGCTGTGCAGTGACAACTTCATCCGCTCTGTGCTCCAAAGGAGGGAGGTAGAAAATGTATGCAAACACACATCCACCATTAGTCCCTGCCCACAGGGAGGGAGTATTGTGTGAACCTACAAGATGAAGAAAAACCATGTCTTAAATCCAACTGAAAAGAACCCTGCTGTTTACTCATTCTCTTCCTTGTCAAGAAATCTAAGTTCAGGGCTTCTCTTCAACAGCTGGACAGATGAATTCCACATTCAAATGTCACAAATATACTTACTACCATCTCCCAACAACCAACACTAAATTTGTGTCTTTCTGGCCAATCAGGGTGGCTTGCATTTGTTCTGCTTTTTGTTTTTTTAGCACACTAAACCCAGTCTTCTCTGAACACAATTACAGAAAAAGAACGGCAGCAGCAGGTGAGCCACACCTGTCTATTTATACACCTGTACTATTTATAGGATATATTGGCATCAGGTTTTTAATAGGTTTGTGTGGGTGTAACAATGGGGAACTGTTACAGTATTTAAAATAATTTTCAAAAACTAGTCTGAGCTGAATTTGGCCAGTGTTTGGCATCAAGACTTACTGTCTGAGAGGAAGGTGTCCGCAAAATATAGAGTTCGTACAAGGCCAGTGAAGGAGTCATCCAAGGAACGAGCTTCAATCTTTCTCTGGACAGGTGCCAGCTCCATCTCAGCCAGTTCAGCCTCCAGACGAGCATTTGCCTCCTGAATCTGTTTAGGGGGGAATCCCAGAAATGTCAGAAAATCCCAGGGCTGTTCGTTATTATATACCACTGTTAGTATGCATGATGCTACCTTGGTGGTACTGCTGATGTGATGTTTTCTCAAAGAAACTCTGCTGCGTCTGATTCTTCTGAATGACTGTCGCAGGGACTTCTTTATGCTTTTTACCCTGGACAATGGACCCTCCATTGCAAGCTGGTCACTGGGGTTTAATGTGCACCTGTAATTTAAAGACCCAGCACAAATGTGAACAATAACGTTTCCTACAGGACAAATTAGGCAAATCATCACGGGTCTCATTTATAAAACTATGTATAAAACTGCTTTAACTTGGCAAAAAAAAAAAAAAAGACTTCACTTAACTTAAGACATTTTGCAATCTATAAAGTTTTGGGGTATGAACAGCTGCACGCAATTTCCGCTTTATAAATCACATTCTCCCTAGAAATGTGCTCAGGTGATTCTGGGTCATATCCATACATGAATATTGTGCATAGACATAAGATGGCTGATTTGCGTCAAGGCATGGGTAACCATGACAACCCAGAAGCAGAGATAAAGTAATTCCACTGAGACTGAAATCGAGGCGCTTGAGGGTGACGTACAGGCACGGAAATTTTTTTTATTGCAATCAATATTTATCTATATAGAGCTTTACAGCCAAAAGGTGACCAAAGAGCCTCACAGTAAAATACAAAAACATAGCAATAACAAAATGTGTAACAAGACAAAAAGAATAAAGAGCTTCAAATAAAAAATAAAACAGCAGGACAAGCAATAAAACAAATAAAAATAAAGTTCAGATTATAGGATTACTTCTTGTAGCAACAATACGATTGGAATAAAGCTAATTAAAACAAATAAAAGCTAAATCACAACAGAACGTAATCAGTTTTAGCAGTCTTAGGCATTTAAAGTCTGACAGAAAAGGTAGGTTTTAAGTCTACTTTCAAAAATTATCTGCGCAAAAAACAATTTGGGGGTCACAAATAAACTGAAGAGCTGAGAGTGGCTCAGCATTGTTGCAGCGGTGTGGCGGACATAAATTAAGAAGATGGAGGCAAAGAGGAAGATGGCATGCCACTGCCAGGGTGTGTTTGCCACAAGTGGGGAAACCCAAGCGTGATCCACAGCTGGGGTGGGACCGTGATGCATGGTTCTGGCGAGTCAGTAGATCCAACACCAGGCCCAGCTCAGCACATAGATCTAATAGAACTGCTCTAGGAAATCAAAATCTGCTGATTAGCCAATCATTATCATAGGCCAGGAAATCTTTGTGATCTCAAAAAACTACCCCCATCCAGATACTGCCAGTGGCGTGATCTTCAAGGAGTGCCAGTTGCACATATTGTTCCGTCGTGTTTTTTCTATTAATTAAAAAGGTTGTGTAGAAAGTGACTTATACAATTTTCAGACACCATTTTGTGCATAATCAACACCAGTTTACTGTTCACAGCGAAGCCAGTATAGGATTAACCTTCACCTGAAAAACAAGCCCCTGTTCCGAAATATCATTAGTGTTTTATGTTGTATAATGTTCACATCAGTGTTACTAAAGCCCTAAATTAATAATTTTCGTTACCATGATTATAAAACTTTTCAATAGCACTATATTAGTAGAAAATTGTTTTGAGGTTTACCAAGTTGGTATTCAGTAAAAGAAATGTTCCTTTTCCATTTTTCAGCAACACAAATCTACCCACATTTTTATTATTCAGACAGTGTTCACACTGAGGAGGAGAAATCTGCTCTGTGCTATACAGATGATAATACCTGAGGCAACTTCCTCTTTCTAATGACGGATTTCTACATCTAACATAAGCTTCTTTCACAAAACACATGAGTTTGAATTCTGCTTTCTGTGGGTCACGAGGTCAGAAATAGGGCAAAGAGAAGCCAAGCAAAACTGGCAAAACTACCCACAAAACATCCCATTTCAGTTGAAGACTGTAAAAAGGTAAAGACTATAAAACTATTAAAAAGGTTATTTATTAAAAATGGAACTAGTGGAGAGCAGGAATGCTACACTAAATATTTTAGAAACTAAATTACAATTCCTCAATCCCTTTTCTGTACTTACTTGACAAAAACATTGTTCTTCTGAAGGTAATCATAAACGCCAAAGCCGTGGCTGGTTCCAAATGCTACCAGCTTCCACTCCGAGTGTAGAGTGAGGGCAGTGACCACAGCAGGAGGCTGGCACTGGACCACAGTGAAAGGTTGGAATCCTGGGGGGAAAAGCACAGGCTCCTCACGAACATCCAGCTGTGTGTGGCCCTAGAAGACACGAGGCAGCAAATTGCTGTAACAGCGGCGTGTGAAGTGGCCAACCAGGGTTACAACCGTACTCCAACTCCACTTCACTTAAATAGCAGTAGCACACTTTAGAAAACAGTTTTAGCCATGAAAATAAATATGTTTTAATATTACTCCAACAGTCCAAAAACATGACTGTTAGGTGAATTGGTTTCTCTAAATTGCCCTTAGGTATGAGTGTGTGTGTGTGTGTGTGCATGGTTGTTTGTCCTGTGTGTCTCTGTGTTGCCCTGCGATAGACTGGCGACCTGTCCAGGGTGTACCCCGTCTCTCGCCCCATGACAGTCTGCTCATTTCCCCCAAAACGGGGGAAATGAGCAGACGTTGCCAAACAACCAGCTTAGTAAAGATAAGAGGAGTTGCTGGCAAAGCAGTTTATAACAAACGGTAAACAAAACAGCAACAGGTCCTGCTACTTCTATGTTGATCTCTGGTTATTTCAGCTGCTCTGTGCAACATTATTCATTCAACATAGAGCAGAAATACTTTAAATCTGCAAGTCAAAAGTCTTCAAGTAAACAGAGCACGTGTTTAAGGATTGGACCAAGTGTCAAAAGTCCAACTTTCCTTTAGCTTTCATTGAAAATATGACCTCAATATGATTATGAAACATATTTGGGACATGTGTTGGTTTTATTTATGGTTTCAAATAAATAAAAGACAGGACATCAATTGGTTTGGATACTTCAATTAATGGAAACTGGAGTAGAAATTAGCCATGGAAGGAATGAAGAAAAAACCTTAAATGGAGTAAAAATGTAAAAAAAGAAATAAAGTTTTATAATCGAATCGTAGCACCCGAATCTTAATCGAAATAGTGAGGCACCCAAGATGGCACACCCCTAGATTATATGCCATTAAACAATTTGGTAAGCTGCTAATAAAGTAATTCACAAAATTTCAGTTATAAGTACAGCTTAAAATCAATCAAACTTTATTTATAAAGCGCTTTTCATACAAGAGTTGCAACTCAAAGTGCTTTACAGATAAAAATGACGCCCTGGTTCAGGTGGAGAAAGTTTTCTGCCATCCAGGATTTAATGTCTTAAATGCAGTTAAAAAGTTCATCCATTGGCCGTGAGTCATCAGGAGACACGGAGATGTACAATTCTGTATGGTCAGCACAACTATGAAAGTTAACTCCATTTCTTCTGATGACACTGCCATATAAAGGTTAAAAAGTACTGGGCCTAAAATCAAACCCTGGGGCACACCACATGTAATCTTATGGACCTTTGAGGAGCAAGTATCTAAACTTAACATAAAAATCCTGTCTGTTTGATAGGATGTGAACCATTTGTGAACAGCACCAGAGAGGTCAATGTGTTTTAAACGGGTTAAAAGAATAATTTGGTCCACTGTTCTACTGAATCTAAGCGCTGCCTTTGATACAAACACTGTCACCTTCCGTGCATCATACTTTAATCTAAAATCATTTAAAATCTTCAAAAGGGCCGTCTCTATGCCGTGGTTCACCCTAAAACCAGACTGAAATTTCTCCAGGACATTGTGTTCATTAATAAAAATCATTAAGCTGCATTAAAACAAGCTTTTCTAAAATTTTGCTTAAAAACGGTAAGTTAGATATCGGTCTAAAATTGTTCAAATCATTAAAATCTAAATTGCTCTTCTTCAACAGGGGCCTCGCCATACCCCTTTAAAGGCGGCAGGAAAGACCCGTCTGAAGGGAGCAATTCATCATCTCATTTCTAAAAAAAAATATCCATAAAATTACTTAAAAAATGAAGTGGGAATTGGGTCCAAAAGACATGTGGTGGGCCTCACTGAGGAGAAAACTTTGTCAAGAATCTCAGCTTCTACCAGGACAAAACTGTGCAGCGTTTCGTCTGATAAAGACACCCATCAGATTTGTATAAAACCATGTTACTTTAAGAAGATAAAATGTTACATCTAATGGTAGACCCCTCCCTCTGAAGTGGTCTGCAAACTCCTTGCAAAGAGCGTTTGAGGGGGTTTTATGAAATGCATTAGTAGCACAGTTGAAAATTTAGTCAATTGTGGAAAATAGAATTTTGGGATTATTTTTATGATCCAAGATGATTTTGGAAATGTATGCATTTTTTAAATTTCTTACTGCATCATTTTATGATTTGAAAAGTTCTGTGTATATTTGATGGTTTATCGTGGTTTTATATTTTCCTCCATTTTCTCTCTGCCACCCAGCAATTTCTCTTGTTTTTGAGGCTTTCATTTCTCCACGGCAATGGAAGTTTTGAGTCTAAACGTTTAACTTTAAGTGGAGCAAGCAGGTCAAGAGCAGATTGAAGCTTACTGTTAAAATCATTGACAATAAAATCACAAGGGGCAGGAAAAGCAATAAGAGGTATCTTAGCAAAAACTTAAAGAAAATCTGCAGGCACTACAGGGGTTAGATGACGTCTCCTTAAAGTTCTCACAGAGGTCATATGTGATGACTAAGTCTAGGGTGTGTCCTCTGTTGTGAGTCGGCTGTGTGACATGCTGGGTAAAATCCATGAAATTCAGAATATTTACAAAATCTTTTGATAAAAGGACCTAAAAGGTTATCCAAATGTAGATTAAAATCACCAGCTAAAATGATCCTTTCATAAGAGTTGTGCAGAATTGATAAAAACTTGAATAAAAGCTGGGGTCTTTTTGGGAGGCCTATAAACTGACACAAAATCTGAGGAGTACCAAAAACAGTTGCAGTGTAGTGTGATCAGGACGATCTAGTGGTCACCAGAGCTCAGATCTCATAAAATATGTGGGCATTGCTGAAAGATGAATTTGTGAGCGATGCGGCCTACAAAGCTAACAAGTTCTGTAAGAAGGAATGTGTTGTTTGACCAAGTTCTAACAAACAGAAATTATTTTCTTAAATCTAAAAGACCAAAAACCTAAGTTTCTCACATTAAGAAAAAGTTTTTTGTAGTGTTTTTGTAGCATGCTTAAATATATGATTTCAACTGTGTATGGTAATCCCATTTGAAACAGTACAATCACGCTACATTTGGTAGCATCAACTGTACATCCAGTTGTCAGTAAATGATGAATTGTTGAAACATTTAAATAAATAAATTAAAATATTTAAAGCCACTTAAATTTGTAAATGGTGCGACGATGTCAGAGCTTGACCTACCTTCCAGCGGAATCCTTCTTGTCCCTGCAACAAGTCCACAACTTTAGCCTCCACGGTCTGCTCTGCTGCTTCATCATTCAGCTCGAACATCAGAATCTATAACCACAACACACACAAACACAGTGTAATTAAAAATCACATGTTAGAAACAGATCCAGTTGATCCAGGTTGGGCTCACTGATTTCATTATGTGGGTGTTTTATGAAGTTATATACATTTATACACGGTTGTATACCATTCAATGAGAATACGGTTGAGCCAGGTCCAGTAGATCAGTGTTTTTCCACCCTGGTCCTCAAGGCACACTGGCCTGCATGTTTTAGATGTCCCCCTTCATTGAACACACCTGATTTAGATGAGTACAAAGGCGTGATAATCAGCCATCAATTGAAATCAAGTTTGGTGAAGCAGTGAAACATCTAAAACATGCTGGGAAGTGTGCCTTGAGGAGCAGGGTAGGGATACACTGAAGTAGATCACACAATGCCAATTAGTAAAAACAAAATTATCCAAAGGAGCCAGCAGACTGCATTTACCTGTGCAGTAAATGGGAGATTAAACCTCCACTGGTTTAATCTCCCATGCTGAGCAAGAACAGGGCAACAGTGGAGCGAAGTAGCTCTTTGACAGGAAGAAAACTATCAGAAAACCAGGCTTGCCATCTGCCTGAACCAAGGGATGATTAAGAGGATAAGAAAAGAGTCAGACAAAAGCACAGAAGTGCCAGACTTATTGTCTATGGCAAAGAAATCCAAACAGAAACATTTTAATTTTAGAAATTGTAGGAAAGAGCAGAAACTTTAATTCTAAGAGGAAAGGGGGTAATTAGGAAAATAACGAGTTACAATAGGTAAGATCAGATGTGGTAAATGAAGGGACGAATGTTTGTGCACAGCCCTGGGACAGGATATCTGGGGAGTTTGGGCAATATTGTGCAGAAAGGAGGAGGAGACAATAAAAAGTGAGAGACTCAAAGTTGTTTGTTTCTAAGGTACTCGGGTTCAAAGGTGACAACATTTTGTTATTTGGACTTAAAAGTGAAAACTAAAGTTCAGGCTTGCTGTCTGATTCATGGAAAAAAGGGGAGCAGATTATCATCAGCAGCTTAGTTCTGACTTCTTGGATCCAACAAGAACAAGTATAGATAAATCCCTTATCTGAGGCCATGAGATCATTAGTAGGTTTCAGCAGCGCAGTCCTGTGAAAGAGTAGTTGCCCCACACCGCCACCAAATTTCTCCTGTTGCTTGTTTGTCAACCCTAAATGTTTCAGATCAAACACATTGCAATATTGGATGACAGATAACTTGAGTCAATACAGAAATCAGTTTTCTAATCATTTCCTTTATTGAAGGAAATCAACTATCCAAACCAAACTGGAAGAGTTTATTAACCCCTACAGATAACCATTTCTGCCACCCTTAGCAGCAACAACTGACATCAGGAGTTCTGTTAACTGTCTGAGTCTTTAAGCCTCACCACAAAGAAATGTTGATCCACTCTTCGTTGCAGATTGTTTTATTCAGCCTCGGACAGTTCTCCATTTTGAATGGTTTCAGGTCATACTACAGGTCTGTTGCTTCCATTCTACTTTGCACAGAAATACATGTACAGAAATATTAGATATATTTAAAAATATGTCTAAACATTTTTTATACATACTTTGTTTTTACAAAGGAACCTGACAAGGTTGGATTAGTGACAGCCTGGGGAAGAAACTCTGTGGCGGCTCATTCTCCAATGGATTTTTGTCTCTTCATTTTAGTTGAATCCTAAAAATTGACTTTAAATAAGGCAGTGAGGTCTATAGAATTTTAGATGTTTGTTCTGGGTCGTGTGATCACCACGTGGTTGAACTATCCATGAGCACTTAAAATAATTTAGGACTGATGGGGCTACAACATCCTTGAAGAACCCAACAATCCAAATGCAAACCAGAGACAAACAATGCTTTTCTCAGTACAATGGTGCACCATGTCACAAGGCTAAAGGGAACAGAACACCTCAGGGATAAAAACAGTTGGATTTTTGGTCCTAGATCAACGTAGCGTAGACCAGGCTTTAGAAACACAGAGGCTAGTTGTCTTTGGGGCAGCTGCCAGGGATTCGACTTCCAGCCCCAGGACCTGTGTTGCATGTCCAAACTTGTCTTTCAACTTGTTTCGTGTCTAAAATCTTAATAAAGCCCACAAAAACACCAACATCATAATCCTACCTAGTTCATATTAAATCCTAAAAAAAAAAAAATCCACCTGATTAACTCAGAAATTGACTAGGATGTGGTTAGTGGAGTGCAGACACAAACAAGTGTTCATAGAGAAAGTTGAAGGAAGAGTTGAGGAAGGACTTGAGAAAGGCTAAAAAGATTAGTTACCACACAAGTGGAAAAATGTAGCAAAGGTTATGAAAGAAAACTGCTAGGAATGTGTGTTGTGTATCAAACGAGGAGAAAACTCAGCCGGTCAAATGTGAAGCTGATGCAGAAGTGACAAAAATTGCACTCCCCCCCCCCTCATCCGCAAGGGGCAGGCTCCAGAAAGGACCAAGTTCCCATTGACTCCCATGTTAAAAATGCCAACTTCACAGCAGAAATAAACATTTTTACAGCCTGGTTCAAAAAGCCATTTTAGGTTTAATAGGTCAAGTTCACAGTCACGACAACTCTAAGGGGGGGCTTAAATTACATCCGTTTATAAGCTTGAAATTATGAATAAGGGGCGTGTCCTTTTGATTGACAGTTCTCCAATGAGCCGTCAGCACTACTGCTGGTGGCTAGCTGATTGCTCCCCCCTGCTTGCGCCAAGGAAGGCTGCAGCCTTGGCCTCCCGTTAACACTCTAGCCCATTTTGTTTCTCTGTACATGACCATCAGTTGTGTCCGTAATGTTTATCCATGTTCGGATGTTAATCATGCACTTATTGGACAAAGATGACTTGCTTTGGTATTGATTGCACTAACAGACAGTCCAAGAAGTCTCTGCTCCATTTGTTTCTGCTGTGCATATAAGATAACGCTGCTGCTAATGATTTCAGCTACCTTCTTTCCGTAATATGTATCAATTATGACCAATTAATCATTGTGGGGGACTAGAACATCCATACAGACAACCCCCAGGATAGACTAGCAAATACATCAAGTGACACTCTTCATAACTTCGGCCTGACCCAGCACGTCAAACAGTCAACACACAATCGAGGACACGCTCTGGACTTAATTATCTGCAAAGGTTTAAATATATCCGACATCTCGGTTATTGATATAGCATTATCTGAGCATTTCTGTGTTTTCTTTGAAAGTACCATCTCTGCTAAACTATCTAGCCACAGTGAGAAAACTGTAATAAAGCGTTTTCTCAGGGACAGTTCAGTTGAAACCTTTAAACATATTTACCCTCCCACCACATTCCCCTAATCTCCCAACTCAGTAAACAAGCTGGTAGATAATTTCCTCGCGAAAATCTCAGACATCATTGATTCCGTTGCTCAAACTAAAGTGAAAGCAGTCTCAGGTAGAAAGAAGTCTTCGTGGACAAGCGATCCACTGGTACATAGTGAAAAAAGGGAGTGTCGACGAGCCGAGAGACAATGGCAGAAAACTCGACTCCAGGTTCACTGTGAGATCTACAAAGAGATACTGAACAGATATCAGTTAACTTTAAAAGATGCAAGGGAATCTTTCTTCTCTGAAATCATCACCAGAAACATTAATACACGGACTCTGTTTGCAACAGTGGAAACCTACCAATCCTCCAGTGACAGTAGCCCCTGAACTAAATTCTATCAGCGCCTGCCATGAATTTGCCAGCTTTTTCATTGAAAAGACTAACAATTAGACAGTCAGTCTGTACCTCAGTACTGAACCCACTGCCAATTCACTCACTCACTGACTCTGAAACCCCCATAAGAAGTAATCTGTTGGAGGCAAAAATCTAAAACCTCATGACGAACTCTGCAGCAATCCCACTTTAAACATGTCATTATGCACAAGTGGGTGTGCATCAGTTTCATGCAGAGAAGCAGGAAGTTTTGAGACTGTGCATTCAGGCCACAGCAAGTAAACTATTTGTATTTTAAGTGCAATCGTTTAATTCAATTGTTTATATGTAGTTACTGGGGCCACAGCCAGTGGTTCTTGTCACTGGAGAAAAAAAAAGGTTACATGTATTAATCTGTCTGATGGCACAATGTGCATTCTCCATTTAGTTTGGAGTGAATCTTTATTCAAATGAATAAAAATGTAATGCTATTGAATAGGGGTGTGCCATCTTGGGTGCCTCAGGATTTTGATTCGATTACGATTCGATTATAAAACGATAATCTTGGTTGAATATTTTTACCCCATTCAGGGTTTTTTCCTTCATTCCTTCCATGTCTACATTTGACTCTGAAATCCATCCAGTTTCCATTAATTGAAGTATCCAAACCAATTGATGTTCTGTCTTATTTATTTAAAACCACAAATCAAACCAACACATGTCCAAAATATGCTTCATAATCATATCGAGGTCATATGTTTAATGAAAGCTAAATGAAATGTGTTTTGGCACTTGACACATGCTCCATTTACTTGAAGACTTTTGAGTTACTAAAGTATTACTGCTCCGTGTGGTTAAAAAAGAAAAATTAAATAAACTTCAGATCAGCTTTTACAAGTCAACCATTACAGAAATTACTTTAAAATCTAAATAATTAATCTTCTTTATTAGAAAATACACCTATAACAATAATAGCTCCCTTTTAAAGTCATACAATACAAAATTTACAAAACCTTTGAAATTATATTCTGAGAAAACAAGTATTATTTTCCTATTCAAAGTAATAGAAAATACAAAGCAGCATTCTCCTCAAGACACTTAAAATTGTATACACTTATTTTTTCCCGCTGTCAATCAGAACTCTAACTTTGCAGCGTTTTCACCTGTCCTACACAGAAACTCATCTGCCAGCTATGAGTACAGTCGTGGCCAAAATTTGAGAATTATATAAATTTTGGAAATCGGAAAAGCTGCTGCTTAAGTTTTTATAATAGCAATTTGCATATACTCCAGAATGTTATGAACAGTGATCAATGCACAGTCCTTCTTTGCTGTGAAAATTCCACTGCATTTCATTGCTGTCATTAAAGGACCTGCTGAGATCATTTCAGTGATCGTCTTGTTAACTCAGGTGACAATGTTGACGAGCACAAGGCTGGAGATCATTATGTCAGGCTGATCGGGTTAGAATGGCAGACTTGACATGTTAAAAGGACGGTAATGCTTGAAATCATTGTTCTTCCATTGTTAACCATGGCGACCTGCAAAGAAATGCATGTAGCCATCATTGTGTTGCATAAAAAGGGCTTCAGAGGCAAGGCTATTGTGGCTACTAAAATTGCACCTAAATCAAACATTTATAGGATTATCAAGAACTTCAAGGAAAGAGGTTCAATTCTTGTTAAGAAGGCTTCAGGGCGTCCAAGAAAGTCCAGCAAGCGCCAAGATCGTCTCCTAAAGAGGATTCAGCTGCAGGATCGGAGTGCCACCAGTGCAGAGCTTGCTCAGGAATGGCAGCAGGCAGGTGCGAGTGCATCTGCACGCACAGTGAGGCGAAGACTTTTGGAAGATGGCCTGGTGTCAAGAAGGGCAGCAAAGAAGCCACTTCTTATCAAAAAAAACATCAGAGACAGATTGATCTTCTGCGGAAAGTATGGGGAATGGACTGCTGAGGACTGGGGCAAAGTCATATTCTCCGATGAAGCCTCTTTCCGATTGTTTGGGGCATATGGAAAAAGGCATGTCCGGAGAAGAAAAGGTGAGCGTTACCATCAGTCCTGTGTCATGCCAACAGTAAAGCATCCTGAGACCTTTCATGTGTGGGGTTGCTTCTCATCCAAGGGAGTGGGCTCACTTACAAATTTGCCCAAAAACACAGCCATGAATAAAGAATGGTACCAAAACACCCTTCAACAGCAACTTCTTCCAACAATCCAACAACAGTTTGGTGAAGAACAATGCATTTTCCAGCACGATTGAGCACCGTGCCATAAGGCAAAACTGATAACTAAGCGGCTCGGGGATCAAAACGTTGATATTTTGGGTCTATGGCCTGGAAACACCCCAGATCTTAATCCCATTGAGAACTTGTGGTCAGTCCTCAAGAGACGGGTGGACAAACAAAAACCCACTAATTCTGACAAACTCCAAGAAGTGATTATGAAAGAATGGGTCGCTATCAGTCAGGATTTGGCCCAGAAGTTGATTGAGAGCATGCCCAGTCGAATTGCAGAGGTCCTGAAAAAGAAGGGCCAACACTGACTCTTTGCATAAATGTCATGTAATTGTCAATAAAAGCCTTTGAAACGTATAAAGTGCTCGTAATTATATTTCAGTACATCACAGAAACAACTGAAACAAAGATCTAAAAGTAGTTTAGCAGCAAACTTTGTGAAAACTAATATTTGTGTCATTCTCAAAACTTTTGGCCACAACTGTACAGTGTTCTCCGCTACACATTAGTCACGACTGGGATGGAATGAAGGAAATTTCCTTCGTGTTTCATACTTAAAGCTGCACTTGAACTGATGTCTGGTAAACATGAGCTGCAGCCTGGGGAGGAGGGCGCCCCATACAGCACCGAAAAGTGGACGTGTCTGGGGAAAAGAAGATGTTGCTGCTCTCATGATACACAACAACAAAGATGCTTCTTTTACAACAATAGGTACGTTTCCACTATCGTATCTTTTTCTGACGGGGTAATCTGTTGGCCTGCTCCTCTCAGCTGGCGTGTCTCCATACACAATCGGCCCTTTCAAGACATCCGCATTGCTCACAGTTTCAGCACAGAGCAGCGTCACTGATCAGCGCAAAAAGGCGCACTGAGCAGCAGAATTACCCAGAGATCGACACAGAATAAGCAGGGCTTTGTTCATGGTTTTGTTATAAACTGCTTGGCCAGCAACTCCTTATTTTTACACGGCCGGTTGTTTAGCGACGTCTGCTTATTTCCCTTTGAATTACAACCAATCAGCGTGACGTAACCATAGCTCCTGCTGAGCGACTATCTGGCCATTGCAAGTACATAACCCTATACTGGTCACTTCGTTGGTTCCTAAAATGGCCCCGAAAACAGCCCTGCCATCCCGGTCCAATGAAGTGGAGACGTGCGCATATCGGGAAGGTGCGGTTAAATTACCCCGAAGTTCTGATAGTGGAAACACGCCTTAGTGCAAAACATTTGCTGTATTTAGTAAATGTCGTGCTGCATGGCTGAAACAGTTTCGCCGGTCCGTCCCCTAAAAATGTCCATGCTGCAGGCCGGACTTTTATATTTTTCTCATTTCGCTATAATGAAAAATAATTGATTTTTAACACTTTTGAATTGCTATCTATTTTGCACGTTTCACACCGCAATTAATCGATTTATGATGAATCAGCACACCCCTACTATTGAATTCAATTGAGTTTATTTATATAGCGCCAATTCACAACAGATGTCATCTCAAGGCACTTAACAAGAGGTCATTCTAATACATTTATACAAACATTCCAATCACTTAAAGAGTTTCCTATTTAAGGAATACGTTTTCATTCTAAAAATTGACAGGTAAAAATAGTATGACAGGATTATTTTGACCATAAGTCAAAATGACGAACAACGCAAAACTGTAGTGGAACCTACCTGGGTGTGATGAGACAAAAATTTAACACTTTGGTGTGAATGCCAGGCACCACATTTAGAGGAAACCAGACACCACTCATCACCAGGCCAATACCATCCGTACAGTGAAGAATGGTGGTGGCTAAAGGTTCAAGTAGGCTATAGAGTAGGGTGACCATATTTTGATTTCCAAAAAGACCTGGCACAGTACTGAAACACTTTTAGGACTTGGCCAAGACTTTTGATTTTAACATATTTAAAGTGTGCATTCTTAATGTAGTTAGAAAAGATTAGTTAAATAAACTTTAAAAAGGCTTTCACAAGTAGAAAAATAATTTTATAATCTCTGGAAATAATTTATAACAGAAATAATTACTCTTCTGAATTAAAAGAGTTACCAGCAACAATAACAGTTCACTTTTTAAACTGCACAAAAACCAAATAAAAATCTGAAATAATCTGAGAAAACAAGTATTTTCTTTTCACTGTAATAAAAGTAAACAGCTGCAGACTCAGAAACAAAATATAAAGTGCTTACTCTGTTTAGTTTGCATCTTCATCCTCCACAGTCAATTTATAGATTAACTCTCACTTTGCTCAGCCTTTTTATAGTTTTTGTGTCCATGTGATCTATGGGATATTTGCCACTTTTGTCACACACAGTAACACACATGCCAGCTATGTGAATGGTGCACTCCGCCACCCATTTGTTGTGACTGGGCAGTATATCTTTTATGGTTTGTGCATGAAGCTTGTGCTTTGACTTCTTGTAAACAGCAGTGACTCTGAGGTGCAGTGCGGCGCAATTCGGTGCACAGCCTGCTCTCTGTGCCGTCAATAAACGGATCAGAACCAAGAACTTTAGACAGCAACTCAGGAGGACGTCACATGAGAGAAAGGCTGTCATACTGCATGCATCACACCAGTCAGTTTAAGTATGGTACTATGAAAAACAATAAAAGCCCGGACATTTTCATCAGACTATAAATCCCTCCCGGATGCCCCAGATAGCACATGAAAAGTGGACATGTCCGGGGAAAAGAGGACAGTTGATCACCCTAGTATAGAGCAAAGGCTGTGAATACTAATGTATATGTTAATTCACAGTAATTTATTTTTAATAAATTTCCACAAATCGTCATTAGGGGGTGTTGTGTGTAAAACTTTAAAGAAACAAATGAATTTACTCTATCTTGGATTAAGGCAATAACACAAAATATAGAAAAAGTGATTCACTGTGAATAGTTCCAGGATGTACTGTATGTTAAGTGAAAGGTCAGGTTAAACAGCTAGGAGATAATGATGAAGAGGCAAACTTGATTATGCACAGGAGAGAGATAGAGGATATCCTGCAGAAAGAGTGCTTGGTTTGAAAGAAGCCATAGAGGAAGGAAAGATGACAACTATAAAGGAGGCAGGTGGATAGGGAAGGGTTAATGTAGCAGAGGAGGTTGGTAGAGATGAGGTGAGGGGGAGGATGATGGTGACCCTGAATGCAAACAGTCCAAAGGAAAAAAGAAAAGAAGAAGAGGTCCAATGTAATGATGTACATCAACCCTGACAGATTTCTCCACCTACATAGACATAGTGAAGGTGAGAATGTTTCCTTGGCCCAACACACTGCAGTGCATTAAATGGCTGCAGTTTTACAGCACATGTCTAAAATAAGACATAACTTAGAATATTACATATTTAATCAATTCAAACATTGTTAAGTATGTAATCACCTGCCCTGCAGTGCCAGCAACAGTAAGATAGCCACTGTATTTACACAGATGGATCTTCTGGATTCCAAGTCTTGGGTCATCACTGTATGGGTCGAAGCAACCAACCTGTAAAGACACAAGCAGGATGCTAATGTTAAACACATTAAAAAGATTTATAGTCAAAATGAATTATAAAGTATCTCAATCTTCATAAACTGATAATGTAGAGCAGCTGTACAGGAAAAGAATGTAAAGCAACTCTTTGATCAGAATATGGAGGTTTTCAAATCTGGACCCCAGCCAGCAGGGGTGCTATACAGGATTTAAACCCCCTCTGATACTAGAGAAGCAAAATGTTGATTGCAAAGCTCACCTTTCTGAAGGGTGGCCACTCTCCTTCAGCGCTTTGGCTCATATTGTCATTGGGATCAGCATCTGCATGGAACACTGCAGCTGTGGAAAGCTTGTACAGAGGATACAGGCAAACTCCTGATGCATCCCAGAAACGCACAGTTCCATCCTCATGTCTACATGAAGCAATAAACAACATACTGCTAAATTGTATACATATTTCAAGGTAAACATGTGTAATGTGTGAGGGGTAGAAATGAACCAACCCTGTGAGCAACAGGTCCCTCTGTGGAGGATCCGGGGCCAGGTTCTGACCTCCTGTTATCGGCCAAGGCTAAAAATAATACAAAGTAACTCAGTCATGTAAAAAAGAAACTGTATGACTAAATTGTTTTCCATCAGAGATTGCTTAGCTGGCTTCATAATATTATAGAAAAGTCTAGTTTAGCTGAAAAAACCTTATTATGGATGCAAGCGGATTTTGGCACAAGAATCAAAACATTTCTAAATCCATGAAAGAATAAAAGTGACTCCCTGCCACATGGAAACCTTTTTAGAGTAGTGAGTGTTCTGCAGCACTCCAGCAGCAATGATCCTTTCCCACAGTTTAAGGGGAATGGCAGACACATGGTGGGAGCAGGTGATGGCTGAACTGTGGAGCGGAACCAGGTAAGGTGTCTGAATAACAGGCCAGCCAGCCGTCTCCAAGTCAATAACAACCAGCTCCTCCTCCACCAGGACCACCAAAGCGCAGGGCTCTCCTGTGGAAAAATGGAGCAATAGAGTTTAGATGCAGAAATTGTCAGAGCAATGCCAGGAATCAAGCTGAGGGTACATCTGCTGCTGCATTAATTCAGTAACATCAGGAGAACTCATCATTGTTTAAAGCAAACTTTAAAGATTTGAACATAGATCTTTGTTTCACTTGATCATTCACAAGCATTAGAAAAGCTGTAATTAAATTTAAATAAATTTAAAGCTGTAATTTGTGCTCTACTTGCTGTCTGTCTATGCTTCAAGTTTGATCAAACCAATCCTGCTCTACTTAATAGTTTTATTTCAAACTGTTATCCTGCATTTAAAAAAACGGAAATATCTAACATACAGTAACTTGACCCATGTGGTCACATACAGTAAACCCAAGGGGGACCCATGGCGGGCTACAGGTTTCCTGTGCAAACCATGAAGTGATGTGTGGTCGGTGGTCAGTACATGAAATAACTGTGACTCTGTCCACTTCTAAGAATTCCAGAATTGTAAATATACTTTTAGCTAAGTGGCCAGATAAAGAGGTTTCCTTTGGTAGAGGAAAATATTTGGTTTGACTATGCTGAAGCAGCTCCAGATTCCTGAAGTGCTCTAAAAGCTCTTTGCTTTGACAAGGAGGGGGTCCTGAGGTTTTCAGCCTGCCTGTGTGCTGGGGGCCGTCTCTGATGACGAAGAAGTCGATGATCCTGGAGGTAAAGTCGAAGGCCACTTGTGTTTTACTATGGATCACCGTGATGCAGTGTCTATCCCCATAGCTGGCTCGGGGCATGCCACCACTGAACAGCAGGAATGGAGGCCTACACAAACAGGTTCAAGTTCAGCTCAGTTTGCACACAGGTTAATGTGTAACATATCTAGTGGAGAAGGTTCAACATTTGTACAGATTCAGTGAAGACCCAGTCCAATGAAGTGAGTCTGTAGAGTGCAGTAAACTTACCCTCCAGCAGTTGGAAGTTGAGCAATTTTAGTGATGGCTTTGCAAGGGAAATGTCCTGAAACAATAAAATACACGATCAGCCCCAAACATCATGATGTGGCAGATAGTTCAGATGTGTCAAAGTAAAGGGTTTCCTCTTCACCATAAGGAACATCGGATTTCTCCTCCTCCTCAATTTCATCCTCAGCCCTCAAAGTCCAGCAACAGTAGCTTCCATCACTGTGTGAGCTAAAGATGGAGCTTCCATCCTCAGTCCACCACATGCTCTCTAATTGCTGTTGATGTATCACATTCCAAGGGTTAGGAACGTTGGCTGGGAGATGAGTTGGCACAGGTTAGTGTCAGCCTCACAGTTACCTGAGTGGCTGGAATGTTGCGGACAGCATGGCGCTGCTCCAAATCCCAGATGACCATGAGGCCCCGTCCGTAGCCAATAGCAACCTGATTTAAGTCGATTGGGTTCTCCTGCAGGGCCTCAATGTGTTCCAGATTCCTGCGACCGATGTAGTCATCTGGTACGCTGGAGTAGAAAAAAAGATTCAACTTTAAAAAGGGAGCTAACACAGATGCAAATGAAGGAATCTCAGAGCTCCGATTGATACGAGCATTAAAGGCAAAAAGAAAAGTCTTTAGGTTTGTTGAGCTCTGGTGTTCTGCCTCCCCAGGCTGAGCATGTCAACTTTATGTGGCGGAAGCACTTACGGAAAAGATGCATGGATTTCACATGTGAAAACCTTTTAACCCATGTCAAATTCACATGTGAAAACATGTTAAAAAAGCATGCGGGACGTTTGAAAAACATGCGACCACCTGTGTTTTTCACACATTTCCCGTGTTAATTCATTCAAGCAACATTTTCATGGTAGTAAACTGTGAAGCTCATGGACATTTCACATGTGAAGCCCATTGGATAACATGTAAACCACATTTAAAACATCTTATTTTGCATATAAAACCTATATGTCAAAAAAATATGTAAAACCCAAGTAAAACCATACATGTGAAGTCCATGTGTTCAACACATGTGGTTTATTGGGTACCACATGGGATAACATGGGATCACATGTGAAGAACATCTTCAACCCAATGTGACTTTTCCATAATAGAGTTTTTGAGTTTGAGTCTTCTTATCATGATTGGTCAGAAGTAACATTAGCTCCAAACAACTTCAAACATGAGCTTTCACCACAAAGCAAGAGCCCACACCAGCAATCAACATCATGTTCCTCATGTAGAACTGGAAGACTTTCAATGAAAGCAGAGTTTTACACTGTGAGAACATAGTGAGAAAGTCTTCAAGCCTGAACATTTATTTTTAAGTGAATGTTCTGAGCTTTTGAGCTCGGCAATAGCCCCGCAGAACTGCAGTAAGGACAGCAGGATGGACTGGTTTTCCTTCACAAGCAGACACCAACATATGCACCATGCTCAGAGAGGTTTTCAGATCAACAGCTAGGCAGTTCAACAGTAGATTTAAAGAGAGCCCATTTTGAGATTACCCACCAGCTGGTGACTTGGTCAAGGCTTATGTTCCTCTCTTCCAACTCTCTGAATCCTGGGACTTCAACAATGAACACATGTCCACCTTCTGTTCCCAACAGCAGCAGCTCCCCTGAGGAGTGGGCCAGGACTGCAGTCACTCTGGTCACACTGGGTGGGGCCCTGAGATACACACAGATGGGAAGGTCACAAAATGGGCGATACTTCAGGTCCATCCCTCTGAAAGGGAGCAAAACTGTTCACAGTTGGAGCCAGGTGTGAACCACCTGAGAGAAAATCAGAATGGGACAGAGAAGTTGTGGCGATAGAAAAACTATGGCCAGCAGTTAACAGGGATCATATCTACACTGTCTGTATACCCAGGTGGTCCGGTCAGCATGAAACGTCCGATCTCAAGAAGCTCTGAAAGACCCTTGTGGCCTCGTAAAGTCCACATGTGCAGACTGTTGTCATCCAGCAAAGTCACCAGCTCTACCTACACAGACACAACATAGGTTGGAGGTAGCTTGTGAGAGCTGTGAGCGCTGTGTGACATTTTGTCCTTACTGTACCTGATGAGGCATGAAGAACACCTGTGTGACAGCAGCGTTTTCATCATGGAGACCCATGAACTCCACGCCAGGAGCTCCATACCTGAGCTCAAGCTAAGGACACAATGGATTTATAGGCGAGGCAGTTGACAAATTTAATTTCAGGTTCATTCATGGAACAATAAAACTTTAAATAATATTTTTATTAATAGACAATCTGTTATATGGGATTCATTGAGGACATACAGATACTTTTTGTCGTGCATGAGGCCATGTTTTACTGTGTTAAGTCATGTCAAAAAAATGAATAAAAAATAAACAAATCAGACTAAACTAATAGATAACTGGCTTAAGGATGGCTGCAACAGTGGAAAAAATAGACTAAAAGGAACACATAGTCAAATGCTCTGTGGGCTGTACCAAGAGCCCTGATGGATGTTAACTATCAGAACTCCTGTGCTGCTTAACACACCAGCAATCAGTGGCTGTAGCAGAGGCTCAGTCTAATAGGGAAAGCTCCCATCAAACCTAGCATCAGTTTCCCCCCAAAGTCCCACATGTACCAAAAATGGTGCAAGGTCATTTTCACTCATTTCACGATACAGAAATCTGGACATGAGCGTACGATTCCCAAATTAGGTCTAAGGTTTTGCACAGCTGAACATAGGTTAGTGCACAACCAGTCGATTATTCATACTAGTGCAAAATGATGTTAATCAAAGAAAAGTTTTCTAGGAATCTGTTTATTCTCAGTTATCTTTGATCAATTCTATTTAGTTTGACGATTACATAGACCAATTAGAAAGAAAAAAAAATCTAAAATAGAAAATATTTTCATAAAGCTATAACTAAGCCTAGAATTTCTCAGGAGGATAGCTGCTGTACCTCTGGAATGTGTGTTTAATTACTGACTTAATATTTATTAGACATAACAAAATCACGACCAGTTAGAGAAGATTTAAAACATTTAAGACATCAGTTTTCTTATTCATAATTGTCCACAAGAGGTGAAAATTTGTGATCACAGATTATCACGTCAATCTTGTTGATTTTATCTTCCAAGGCATTAAATTATGGAAATATGACAAAACCAGGAAGCACATTTAAACAGAAAAAGCCAGGAGCTCCAAAGCAAGTGCTCTTTCAGCTGGATTCTTTGTCAGCAGAATATCTAAAGGGAGCATTTTGAACACAGGAAACTGTGGAGCGCTGAATCGAGTTACTCAAGTAGAGATAAATCTGTCTTAGATTAGTTGTAGAAGTGATAAAGTATTTGAAATTATACTTTGGGTTAAGTGATGCACTGATCTGTGTCTGAAGGCTCTCAGACAGTTAGATGTTCAGTTTGGATGTTCTAGATGAGGTTCTGTCTGTTTATACTAAGGCCTAAAGGAATCAGTTGCAGATCTGGTGTGAGTTACTATGGTTTAGGTTTCATTTGTGCCTTATAGCTTACAGAAATTATGTGGCGCTGACACTTCGATGTCTCAGAAATCTGTTATCTTTTGTTCATTCTTGTTGCAAATACTGTGGGGGAAGCCACTGAAATGATGAGTAAATACAGATCTGACCTGTTATTTCAGACTGTTTGTAGCTGCCAATTTGTACATACAGATTATACTATGTTATATTACAACATTTTCAACTTGTCCATCCATTTTTGTGTGCTTTTTGATAAATGATGGCCAATGAGCTTCTTGTTTGAAATGCTGTGGTACCAAAAAGTCATAGCACCATGTCTCACTGATCAAACAATCTGATTTTCTGAGAAGGATACAGCTTGATTGCACCAGAGCGGGTTCCAATGGCCATGAGCTGAAGAGAAGCACTGTAGCCTAAAGCACTGGGCTGGTGGGGGAATCCATGCTCCACAGTCTGCACAGGACAGCAAACAGACATGAGAAGATGGAGACAACAAACTGCAGGAGTAGTATATTCACTTTGATTCCTAGCAGTGCTAGTAGTACTGCTCATTAAGAATGTGTATTGGCAAGAATCTGGTGATACAATATGTAATTCTTCCAGAAAGATTTACTTTAGTTACATTTTTCATGGATCGAGAACTTGTATCAGTTGCCTAAATTTATAAAAATAATAATAAAAAATCGGAATATTTTCACTTCAAATGGGACACGTTGCCTCTTTATTTTTCAATCTAGTTATCAAACTCTAGATTCAGGTCATAAATTCAATTTGTACAAAGTGATCTTTTACTTTAAAACTCTTGTAATA